>JAULUF010000021.1:155000-200000 GCA_031834385.1 Semotilus atromaculatus | reverse complement strand
CCCGACTCACACTCACTCACACACACTCCAGTATGACCCCGACTCACACTCACTCACACACTCACTCCAGTATGACCCCGACTCACACTCACTCACACACACACTCCAGTATGACCCCGACTCACACTCACTCACACACACTCCAGTATGACCCCGACTCACACTCACTCACACACACTCCAGTATGACCCCGACTCACACTCACTCACACACACTCCAGTATGACCCCGACTCACACTCACTCACACACACTCCAGTATGACCCCGACTCACACTCACTCACACACACTCCAGTATGACCCCGACTCACACTCACTCACACACACTCCAGTATGACCCCGACTCACACTCACTCACTCCAGTATGACCCTGACTCACGCTCACTCATACACACTCCAGTATGACCCCGACTCACACTCACTCACACACAGTCCAGTATGACCCCGACTCACACTCACTCACACACACTCCAGTATGACCCCGACTCACACTCACTCACACACACTCCAGTATGACCCCGACTCACACTCACTCACACACACTCCAGTATGACCCCGACTCACACTTACTCACTCCAGTATGACCCCGACTCACACTCACTCATACACACTCCAGTATGACCCCGACTCACACTCACTCACTCCAGTATGACCCCGACTCACACTCACTCATACACACTCCAGTATGACCCCGACTCACACTCACACTCACTCACTCCAGTATGACCCCGACTCACACTCACTCACTCCAGTATGACCCCGACTCACACTCACTCATACACACTCCAGTATGACCCCGACTCACACTCACTCACTCCAGTATGACCCCGACTCACACTCACTCATACACACTCCAGTATGACCCCGACTCACACTCACTCACACACACTCCAGTATGACCCCGACTCACGCTCACTCACACACACTCCAGTATGACCCCGACTCACGCTCACTCACACACACTCCAGTATGACCCCGTCTCACGCTCACTCACACACAGTCCAGTATGACCCCGACTCACGCTCACTCACACACACTCCAGTATGACCCCGTCTCACGCTCACTCACACACAGTCCAGTATGACCCCGTCTCACGCTCACTCACACACACTCCAGTATGACCCCGTCTCACGCTCACTCACACACACTCCAGTATGACCCCGACTCACGCACTCCAGTATGACCCCGACTCACACACTCCAGTATGACCCCGACTCACGCTCACTCACACACACTCCAGTATGACCCCGACTCACGCTCACTCACACACACTCCAGTATGACCCCGACTCACACACTCCAGTATGACCCCGACTCACGCTCACTCACACACACTCCAGTATGACCCCGTCTCACGCTCACTCACACACACTCCAGTATGACCCCGACTCACGCACTCCAGTATGACCCCGACTCACACTCACTCACTCCAGTATGACCCCGACTCACACTCACTCACACACACTCCAGTATGACCCCGACTCACACTCACTCACACACACTCCAGTATGACCCCGACTCACACTCACTCACACACACTCCAGTATGACCCCGACTCACACTCACTCCCTCCAGTATGACCCCGACTCACACTCACTCACACACACTCCAGTATGACCCCGACTCACACTCACTCACACACACTCCAGTATGACCCCGACTCACACTCACTCACTCCAGTATGACCCCGACTCACACTCACTGCAGTATGAGCCCGACTCACACTCACTCACACACACTCCAGTATGACCCCGACTCACACTCACTCACACACACTGCAGTATGAGCCCGACTCACACTCACTCACACACACTCCAGTATGACCCCGACTCACACTCACTCACACACACTGCAGTATGAGCCCGACTCACACTCACTCACACTCACTCCAGTATGACCCCGACTCACACTCACTCACACACACTGCAGTATGAGCCCGACTCACACTCACTCACACACACTCCAGTATGACCCCGACTCACTCACACACACTGCAGTATGACCCCGACTCACACTCACTCACACACACTCCAGTATGACCCCGACTCACACTCACTCACACACACTGCAGTATGACCACGACTCACACTCACTCACACACACTCCAGTATGACCCCGACTCACACTCACTCATACTCACACTCACTCACACACACTGCAGTATGACCCCGACTCACACTCACTCACACACACTCCAGTATGACCCCGACTCACACTCACTCACACACACTGCAGTATGACCCCGACTCACACTCACTCACACACACTCCAGTATGACCCCGACTCACACTTACTCACTCCAGTATGACCCCGACTCACACTCACTCATACACACTCCAGTATGACCCCGACTCACACTCACTCACACACACTCCAGTATGACCCCGACTCACACTCACTCACACACACTCCAGTATGACCCCGACTCACACTCACTCACACACACTCCAGTATGACCCCGACTCACACTTACTCACTCCAGTATGACCCCGACTCACACTCACTCACTCCAGTATGACCCCGACTCACACTCACTCACTCCAGTATGACCCCGACTCACACTCACTCACACACACTCCAGTATGACCCCGACTCACACTCACTCACTCCAGTATGACCCCGACTCACACTCACTCTCACACACTCCAGTATGACCCCGACTCACACTCACTCATACACACTCCAGTATGACCCCGACTCACACTCACTCACTCCAGTATGACCCCGACTCACACTCACTCATACACACTCCAGTATGACCCCGACTCACACTCACTCACACACACACTCCAGTATGACCCCGACTCACACTCACTCACACACACTCCAGTATGACCCCGACTCACGCTCACTCACACACAGTCCAGTATGACCCCGACTCACACTTACTCACTCCAGTATGACCCCGACTCACGCTCACTCACACACACTCCAGTATGACCCCGACTCACGCTCACTCACACACAGTCCAGTATGACCCCGACTCTCACTCACTCACACACACACTCCAGTATGACCCCGACTCACGCTCACTCACACACACTCCAGTATGACCCCGTCTCACGCTCACTCACACACAGTCCAGTATGACCCCGACTCACGCTCACTCACACACAGTCCAGTATGACCCCGACTCACGCTCACTCACTCCAGTATGACCCCGACTCACACTCACTCACACACACTCCAGTATGACCCCGACTCACACTCACTCACACACACTCCAGTATGACCCCGTCTCACGCTCACTCACACACACTCCAGTATGACCCCGACTCACGCTCACTCACACACACTCCAGTATGACCCCGACTCACGCTCACTCACACACACTCCAGTATGACCCCGACTCACGCTCACTCACACACACTCCAGTATGACCCCGACTCACGCTCACTCACACACACTCCAGTATGACCCCGACTCACACTCACTCACACACACTCCAGTATGACCCCAACTCACGCTCACTCACACACACTCCAGTATGACCCCGACTCACACTCACTCACACACAGTCCAGTATGACCCCGACTCACACTCACTCACACACAGTCCAGTATGACCCCGACTCACGCTCACTCACACACACTCCAGTATGACCCCGACTCACACTCACTCACACACACTCCAGTATGACCCCGACTCACGCTCACTCACACACACTCCAGTATGACCCCGACTCACGCTCACTCACACACAGTCCAGTATGACCCCGACTCACGCTCACTCACACACACTCCAGTATGACCCCGACTCACGCTCACTCACACACACTCCAGTATGACCCCGACTCACGCTCACTCACACACACTCCAGTATGACCCCGACTCACGCTCACTCACACACACTCCAGTATGACCCCGTCTCACGCTCACTCACACACAGTCCAGTATGACCCCGTCTCACGCTCACTCACACACACTCCAGTATGACCCCGTCTCACGCTCACTCACACACACTCCAGTATGACCCCGACTCACGCACTCCAGTATGACCCCGACTCACACACTCCAGTATGACCCCGACTCACGCTCACTCACACACACTCCAGTATGACCCCGACTCACGCTCACTCACACACACTCCAGTATGACCCCGACTCACACTCACTCACACACACTCCAGTATGACCCCGTCTCACGCTCACTCACACACACTCCAGTATGACCCCGACTCACGCACTCCAGTATGACCCCGACTCACACTCACTCACTCCAGTATGACCCCGACTCACACTCACTCACACACACTCCAGTATGACCCCGACTCACACTCACTCACACACACTCCAGTATGACCCCGACTCACACTCACTCACACACACTCCAGTATGACCCCGACTCACACTCACTCACTCCAGTATGACCCCGACTCACACTCACTCACACACACTCCAGTATGACCCCGACTCACACTCACTCACACACACTCCAGTATGACCCCGACTCACACTCACTCACTCCAGTATGACCCCGACTCACACTCACTCACACACACTCCAGTATGACCCCGACTCACACTCACTCACACACACTCCAGTATGACCCCGTCTCACGCTCACTCACACACACTCCAGTATGACCCCGACTCACGCACTCCAGTATGACCCCGACTCACACTCACTCACACACACTGCAGTATGACCCCGACTCACACTCACTCACACACACTCCAGTATGACCCCGACTCACACTTACTCACTCCAGTATGACCCCGACTCACACTCACTCACACACACTCCAGTATGACCCCGACTCACACTCACTCACACACACTCCAGTATGACCCCGACTCACGCTCACTCACACACAGTCCAGTTTGACCCCGACTCACGCTCACTCACACACACTCCAGTATGACCCCGACTCACGCTCACTCACACACACTCCAGTATGACCCCGACTCACGCTCACTCACACACACTCCAGTATGACCCCGACTCACACTCACTCACACACACTCCAGTATGACCCCGACTCACGCTCACTCACACACACTCCAGTATGACCCCGACTCACGCTCACTCACACACACTCCGGTATGACCCCGACTCACGCTCACTCACACACACTCCGGTATGACCCCGACTCACACTCACTCACACACACTCCAGTATGACCCCGACTCACACTCACTCACACACACTCCAGTATGACCCCGACTCACGCACTCCAGTATGACCCCGACTCACACTCACTCACACACACTGCAGTATGACCCCGACTCACACTCACTCACACACACTCCGGTATGACCCCGACTCACACTCACTCACACACACTCCAGTATGACCCCGACTCACACTCACTCACACACACTCCAGTATGACCCCGACTCACGCACTCCAGTATGACCCCGACTCACACTCACTCACACACACTCCAGTATGACCCCGACTCACGCACTCCAGTATGACCCCGACTCACACTCACTCACACACACTCCAGTATGACCCCGACTCACGCTCACTCACACACAGTCCAGTTTGACCCCGACTCACGCTCACTCACACACACTCCAGTATGACCCCGACTCACGCTCACTCACACACACTCCAGTATGACCCCGACTCACGCTCACTCACACACACTCCAGTATGACCCCGACTCACGCTCACTCACACACACTCCAGTATGACCCCGACTCACACTCACTCACACACACTCCAGTATGACCCCGACTCACGCTCACTCACACACACTCCAGTATGACCCCGACTCACGCTCACTCACACACAGTCCAGTATGACCCCGACTCACACTCACTCACACACACTCCAGTATGACCCCGACTCACGCTCACTCACACACACTCCGGTATGACCCCGACTCACGCTCACTCACACACACTCCGGTATGACCCCGACTCACACTCACTCACACACACTCCAGTATGACCCCGACTCACACTCACTCACACACACTCCAGTATGACCCCGACTCACACACACTCCAGTATGACCCCGACTCACACACACTCACACACACTCCAGTATGACCCCGACTCACACACACTCCAGTATGACCCCGACTCACACACACTCCAGTATGACCCCGACTCACACTCACTCACACACACTCCAGTATGACCCCGACTCACGCTCACTCACACACACTCCAGTATGACCCCGACTCACGCTCACTCACACACACTCCAGTATGACCCCGACTCACGCTCACTCACACACACTCCAGTATGACCCAGACTCACACTCACTCACACACACTCCAGTATGACCCCGACTCACACTCACTCACACACACTCCAGTATGACCCCGACTCACACTCACTCACACACACTCCAGTATGACCCCGACTCACACTCACTCACACACACTCACACACACTCCAGTATGACCCCGACTCACACTCACTCACACACACTCCAGTATGACCCCGACTCACACTCACTCCAGTATGACCCCGACTCACACTCACTCATACACACTCCAGTATGACCCCGACTCACACTCACTCACACACTCACACACTCACACACACTCCAGTATGACCCCGACTCACACTCACTCACACACACTCCAGTATGACCCCGACTCACACTCACTCCAGTATGACCCCGACTCACACTCACTCACACACACTCCAGTATGACCCCGACTCACACTCACTCACACACACTCCAGTATGACCCCGACTCACACTCACTCACACACACTCCAGTATGACCCCGACTCACACTCACTCACACACACTCCAGTATGACCCCGACTCACACTCACTCACTCCAGTATGACCCCGACTCACACTCACTCTCACACACTCCAATATGACCCCGACTCACACTCACTCACACACACTCCAGTATGACCCCGACTCACACTCACTCACACACACTCCAGTATGACCCCGACTCACACTCACTCACACACACTCCAGTATGACCCCGACTCACACTCACTCACACACACTCCAGTATGACCCCGACTCACACTCACTCACTCCAGTATGACCCCGACTCACACTCACTCACACACACTCCAGTATGACCCCGACTCACACTCACTCACACACACTCCAGTATGACCCCGACTCACGCTCACTCACACACACTCCAGTATGACCCCGACTCACACTCACTCACTCCAGTATGACCCCGACTCACACTCACTCACTCCAGTATGACCCCGACTCACACTCACTCACACACACTCCAGTATGACCCCGACTCACACTCACTCACTCCAGTATGACCCCGACTCACACTCACTCACACACACACTCCAGTATGACCCCGACTCACACTCACTCACACACACTCCAGTATGACCCCGACTCACACTCACTCTCACACACTCCAATATGACCCCGACTCACACTCACTCACACACACTCCAGTATGACCCCGACTCACACTCACTCACACACACTCCAGTATGACCCCGACTCACACTCACTCACACACACTCCAGTATGACCCCGACTCACACTCACTCACACACACACTCCAGTATGACCCCGACTCACACTCACTCACACACACTCCAGTATGACCCCGACTCACACTCACTCTCACACACTCCAATATGACCCCGACTCACACTCACTCACACACACTCCAGTATGACCCCGACTCACACTCACTCACACACACTCCAGTATGACCCCGACTCACACTCACTCACACACACTCCAGTATGACCCCGACTCACACTCACTCTCACACACTCCAATATGACCCCGACTCACACTCACTCACACACACTCCAGTATGACCCCGACTCACACTCACTCACACACACTCCAGTATGACCCCGACTCACACTCACTCACACACACTCCAGTATGACCCCGACTCACACTCACTCACACACACTCCAGTATGACCCCGACAGAGTCAGCCTGAAGGGGTTGTATTCGCTATAACAACCGCCTCGCTATACATTATCCCGCTTATTACATGGCTACCTAGCAAATAAATCAATAATTTGACACAAAATATTTACTTAAAAAGGAGTTTATTGATTTAAAAACGATTGTATTGCTTCCGCTAAAGAAAATAGTTCGTTCCGTCTCTGAACTGCGTCCATGGCAACGCTCTGTTCTTCATGGCAACGGTGTGTTATCAAGAAATATTATATATCGAATATATATCGCATTCTACATTGGAATTCTAACAAGCCATGTAATAATGATTCATGATAGCTAACACTTTCATACATATAATACATACATTAAATTTACAACATCAACAAAACTAAAAATGAATTTTTTATAATACCTTTTGATTCTCACTGTTTTGTTTGGTAAAGTAAATAATATGTAGTAATATTATCATAATTTCATAATAATTTTCATTTGATGTGTTATGCATTCTAATTGTATCAACATATTTTCTTAGAAATGAAAGGAAAGAAATAATAAAAAAAAAAAAAAATCAAGGAACTCTGATGCAGCCAAAGGAAGCAAGGAAACATCCCTCTCACAAGTTGGCTGAAAAAAGAGAATAAAAATACTATTTGAAGTATTTTTTTTTTAGTGCCCTTTTTGGTCCCTCCGCCCCTGCCCCTTAGGAGGTCTGTGCACGCCACTGCGTCACAGTGTGTGTGTGTGTGTGTGTGTGTGTGCGTGCAGGAGCTGCGTGAGCGTCTGGCGTCTGCGCAGTCGTCAGTCCAGCACCTGCGCAGGCAGCAGACGGAGGCGGAGTCAAGCCGACGGGAGGCGGAGTCAGGCCGGAGAGAGGCGGAGCTTCGTGTGCAGACGCTGCAGGGAGAGAGAGACGAGGCTCAGAGAGAGAGAGAGACGGCTGTGAGAGAGAGACACCGACTCCGACAGGAGAGAGACGCACTCAGCAGGTGAGACACCTGTCAGTCAAACTCACAGATCATGTGATCAGTGACCAGACCCGTCTCTCTCAATTCAATTCAGAAAGCTTTATTGGCATGACAAAAAAAATAAAATACATTTTGTATTGCCAAAGCATTAAAACAACATAGAAAAGGTCATAGAATTTTTATATATATATATATATATATATACACAACTGAACTTAGAAGTTGAACATTATATACATGTGTGTAGGCCTTGTTTTTGGGCTGTGAGTGAGTGTGTGTTATTGGAGTGTTTGGGTTACAGCTGTTAAATTAGGGAAATATTTTATTAATCTTGGGGTTATAGTGGCTCTGATATATTTCTCTTTCTCTCTCTCTCAGTGAGAAGGAGTGTGTGTGTAAAGCGGCGCAGACGCAGGTGCAGCTGCTGCAGATGGAGTGCGAGAGACTGCAGGTGTGTGTGACGTCTGCGCAGAGAGAGAGAGAGGCCGAGCGAGAGGACAGAGAGGCCGCGGACGTGGAGAGAGACCGAGCGAGAGCAGAGACACACAGAACGTGAGTGTGTGTGTGTGTGTGAGATACACAGAACGTGAGTGTGACGTGTGTGTGTGAGATACACAGAACATGAATGTGACGTGTGTGTGTGTGTGTCAGTCAGCAGATGTGGGATGAGTCGGAGTGTCGAGCTTCTGCACTGCGAGCTGAACTGGCGGCGTTGAGAGAGTCTCTCCAGCAGGGGGCGTCAGACAGACAGATCATGGAGGCAGAGAAGACACAGCTGAGCGACACACTCACCCGGGTCAGACACACACACACACACACACACACACATACACACACAGACAGTGTGACAGCAGGTAAGGACAGTTGTGGAGGCAGACCACAGAAGAACTGTGTATGGGCAAAGTCTTCATAACTTTAGCACCTGTTTTGTTTTTTTGTTGCCATGTTGGAGCCAATCATTAGCCACCTTTAGCAGAATTGTATAGTCACAAGTTGGACGGTCCACATACAAGACTCCACTGGCTGGAACCGATTCTTTGGTGGCTCTGCCCTGGCCATTTACATCATGTAAAGCCAGCAAGTGCTTTCTGTTACAAGTTGGACAGAGTGACATGAAAAGGATGTGTACCTCTTGAATCTGGACCTGAGGTCATGTGGCAGTCTGCTCATCAGTCTTTACACGTGTGACCCACTGTCCAGTCTTTCTGACCCAGCTGTTCCAACATACTGACCAGGGAACACACTTGGAGTCCGAACATGCGAACAGTTTTCGCATCTCCACTGCGAATGGTCCATCCGTCGGTTCTGCAATGCGTTGTAAGGCTAGCTAATTGGGCTGGCCATAAATATTACTGAGGGCTCTCATGGTGTTTGTGAAAGGAAAGCTTGAGTTACTGTATGAGTCTGCCACAAGTAGGGCTTCCTCCAACATAAGCTGCGTTCACACTACAAGCGACACGATACCATTCATTTTCAATGGTGAGCGGGCGACTTCCGGCGACACGCGCGGTCGCGACCGTTGGCGACCAAATGGGGACGCGACAAAGTTGAGAAATGTTTAACTTTATGCAAATGAAGAGTGATTTTCGCGAGCGACAACCAATAGGAGTGAAGTCAGTGGAGCGCGCGTGAACCGTCACTCTTCAGTGTTGAGTCTGACCGAGGCAAGTTGAACGAGAAGCTAATTTTAGCAGTCAGAAACGGTCCTATAATGTATGATAGGTCTCCGTGTACATACAGTGGTATTCGCCGTGCTGACTCCGTGCCTGAATGGTTTCGGGAGCACAGATAGACCGGTTTTTGCCCGTTTGCTGCAATTAAATAGCCGCGATATCAAAGAGCACTTGCTGTTTCTCGTTCATCTTTAATATTATGCATTTTATGTACTGATTCCATTTATATTTAGACTTTTCCTTCCAAAATATTTGTTTGTAGCAGCAAGAAAACGTATTTGTTGTCTACAACATGGAGTAACATCCGTGAATGTCACTCACAAACATTACTAGGCAACCAGTACTGGGAACGCCCTCTAGCGAGCTAACCGCCAGCCACTGGCGACCTGCAGCGACTAAGTCTTTTGTAGTGTGAACGCAGCTTTAAGACGGTCCGTGAGGATCTGATGAATCGCTCTGTTGCATTCTCAGGAAGAATGTTCTCCAATGCTATCCTCAGTCTAGAGAACTCTCTAGGATCAGGGGATGTTAGGAAGGGGATGGTTGGAGCAGGACCTCTGTACATATTCTACATAAAATGCTTTTCTGTGGCCGGGGTGAGTCGTGGCATACG
This sequence comes from Semotilus atromaculatus, assembly GCA_031834385.1. Lineage (NCBI taxonomy): Eukaryota > Metazoa > Chordata > Actinopteri > Cypriniformes > Leuciscidae > Semotilus > Semotilus atromaculatus. The sequence goes on along the minus strand of JAULUF010000021.1, from coordinate 188,921 downwards.
CTCTTGTGCTGTGGTCTGGAGCTCTGACTGATGAGCTGGAGTGTGCTGGGAGGAGTTAGAGTACCTGAGTTGAGGTGGGTTGCTGTACAAACGTGTGGTTGTACTCAATCATGTTTTGAGGAGGAAATGTCCATGTTTCTGAAATCCTCAACTGATCCAGGGTGCTCAGCCATTGTAGTTCTCTCATACCCCTTTTGCACCAGCAAGAACCAGGTGCTAGTTCAGAGCTAGTGCTATTGCCAGTTCCGAGTTGGTTCGACTGCCAGTTCCGAGTTGGTTCGACTGACGAGCTTTCAAAGAACCGGTTTGCCTTTCCACAGGCCAGAGAGCCCCACAGAGCCAGGTCTTACGTCACTGTACACATCTCATGTTGCCCAGCAACACTAGCGCGGCAGCGCCAAACACAAACACACCTGGCTTGTTCGAGATGCATTGGCTTCTCGCAGACCGATTGGCGCATGACGTCAAAGAACTGCAAAAGCGACCCAAAAGCACAAGGAGTCGTATGCTCTCCACACACAGCTCCGATCGGCCCGCGCTGCTCCGATGCATCTCCAACAAGCCTTCTATCAACAATGGCGGCCGCTGCGTTACTATTGATGCTCATGGCTTTGCGAACCTAACGTACATCGGCATCCAAACACGGCGAATACGTGTTCGTGCAGCTCGCCGTAACTTGCATAAACGGAGATTGCAATCGAGCTGCGATTAGCTCGATTAGCTGCTAATTAAAAAATGGCGGTCACAAGTTTCTGTTGGTCTTGTTGGCCACGGTGACCCCACCCCCAGCCGCTGACGTAAGCGGTTCTTACTTCTAGACCAGCAATGATTTGGTGCTACTTAAAGACCACTTTTACTGGTTCGGAGCTGGTGCTTTGGTGGTCGAAAACCAAAGAACCGATTTGAAACTAGGATCTGGCTCCGAACCAGCACCAGCTCTGCCTCGGTGGAAAAGGGGTATCAGGGCAGCTGGAGAAGGACGGAGCCGGTGTGGAGTGTCCGGGCCGGAGTGCGGTACGGTGTGGAGTGTCCGGGCCAGAGTACGGTACGGTGTGGAGTGTCCGGGCCAGAGTACGGTACGGTGTGGAGTGTCCGGGCCGGAGTACGGTACGGTGTCGAGTGTCCGGGCCAGAGTACGGTACGGTGTGGAGTGTCCGGGCCAGAGTACGGTACGGTGTGGAGTGTCCGGGCCAGAGTACGGTACGGTGTGGAGTGTCCGGGCCAGAGTACGGTACGGTGTGGAGTGTCCGGGCCGGAGTACGGTACGGTGTGGAGTGTCCGGGCCGGAGTACGGTACGGTGTGGAGTGTCCGGGCCGGAGTACGGTACGGTGTGGAGTGTCCGGGCCCGAGTACGGTACGGTGTGGAGTGTCCGGACCCGAGTACGGTACGGTGTGGAGTGTCCGGGCCGGAGTACGGTACGGCGTGGAGTGTCCGTGTCCGGGCCGGAGTACGGTACGGTGTGGAGTGTCCGGGCCGGAGTACGGTACGGTGTGGAGTGTCCGGGCCGGAGTACGGTACGGTGTGGAGTGTCCGGGCCGGAGTACGGTACGGCGTGGAGTGTCCGGGCCGGAGTACGGTACGGCGTGGAGTGTCCGGGCCGGAGTACGGTACGGTGTGGAGTGTTCGGGCCGGAGTACGGGCCAGAGTACGGTACGGTGTGGAGTGTCCGGGCCGGAGTACAGGGCCCTTTCTGCCTTAAGACTGTGATGTTCCTGATGTAACATGGCATTCTGTTGTCGTATCTCCTGCAATGCTGAAATAATCTCTGGAGGCTGGCTGGTTTGTAGCCGCAAGTCCGCGGTCTCTCGTTTCATCACTTGCAGGATCTTTAAGTCAATCGGGTGTGTCCCGGTGACCGGACTCTGCTATGGCTCACCAAGCTCACTAAGTGAGTCGGTGGGTTGATCTGTCTTCGTGGACGCTTCTCTCTCAGGTTGAGACATCTCTTTAGCAATCCACCAATCTGGCTCGAAGGACCATGAAAAATCTTGTGACAGTGTAGTTGCTAGGTCAGGTTTGGCTGAAGGCTACAGTTTGTACGGTCAGAACAATGATGTCTCACTCAGGTTATATTCCAAATCGTTGTTTTATTAAATGTGCATAGATGTGTGATGCACGCACAATCGATAAAACCACCGATTTGGACTAATAAACTATCTTTTACTCTACAAACTCTTGTTTGGAATAGTCCATTTCTTGCTGAATGACGGGGTGACTGGGAGAGTCCATGTGTTAAAGGGGGACACTCCCTTAGTAGGTCGCTGTCTATGTAGAGATCACTAGCATTTAGAGCAGAATCTACAGTAAGGCTGCACGATTAATTGAAACAAAAACCCAATATAATTAAATGTATCAGATGCACTGCGTGTTTCAGAGTGAAGTGGGCACTGTGTGTGTTTTCATCTGAGTATGGGTCAATTATAATGTGCATTTGAAAACAAAACACACGCCAAACTAGTAATGAGAAGCGCTCTTTAAGGGCTCTCAGGGGTTTTCGCCAAAATAGATGCTAAAAAAAATATTTTACAGTGAAATATTTCAATAGTAATATATTTTTGTGTAATATGTGTGTTTTTATGTGCAGAGTGAGAGCAGTCGCGCTGAGCTCTCGCTAACGGTGACGAAGCTCCACTCGGAGGAGTCGTCACTCAGAGATTCTCTCGCTAAGATGAGCGCCATTAACGAGAGTCTCGCGCAGGACAAGTCCGAACTCAACAGCCTCGTCATACAGGTACACACACACACACACAGACACACACACACACACACACACACACATGTTGGTGCAACAGCATTATGAGGACTCTCCATAGGCGTAATGGTTTTTATACTGTACAAACTATATATTCTATCCCCTTACACACACACACACACACACACACACACACACACACACACACTGCCCCTATCCCTAAACCTACCCATCACACGAGACATGCTGCATTTAAAAATTTTTAATAAAACATTGTTTTTTATGTTTTTTAAGCCATTTGATTTATGAGGACTTTTGAAGTGTCCTCATAAACCACCCATAAGTTGTAATACCAGTGTAATACACATGTCATTATACACATTTGTGTCCTCATAAATCACATAAACCAACCCACACACACAGCCTCGTCGTACAGGTACACACACACACACACACACACACACACACAGATACACAGCCTCGTCGTACAGGTACACACACACACACACACACACACACACACAGATACACAGCCTCGTCGTACAGGTACACACACACACACACACACACACACACACACAGCCTCGTCGTACAGGTACACACACACACACACACACACACACAGCCTCGTCGTACAGGTACACACACACACACGCACACAGCCTCGTCGTACAGGTACACACACACACACACACACACACACACACACAGCCTCGTCGTACAGGTACACACACACACACACACACACAGATACACAGCCTCGTCGTACAGGTACACACACACGCACACACACACACACACACACAGCCTCGTCGTACAGGTACACACACACACACACACACACAGCCTCGTCGTACAGGTACACACACACACACAGACAGACACACACACAGACACACATATAAATTCCGTAGTATGATTCATTCATTCATTCATTACATTTATATAGCGCTTTTCTCTGCACTCAAAGCGCTTTACATAGTAGGGGGGAATCTCCTCGACCACCACCAGTGTGGAGTACATTAAACATAAGCTGATTTAGTTGGGGCTTGAGCTTACCCATTAGGATTTGTTTGGTTCATATTATCAGTTAATATTATGTGTTTTTCATTGAACCAATGATATTGATGTTGTTTGAATGATTGACAGCTGGAGGAGGAAAAGAGTGTGTTGCTGTCTCAGCGAAGAGAAGCGCAACAAGAGAAGCTGACCATCAGAGACGAGCTCGTTCGCTCCGAGCAGGACCGACTGGAGCTGGAGTCTGTCCGTCTCACTCTCAGCCAATCACTGCAGGAGTCTGAGCTGGCGAGGGCGGGGCTGGAGGCGGAGCTTCAGTCGCTGCAGGCAGACAGAGCCAAACTGCAGGACAGAATTACACAGGTGTCTCTCTCTGTCTCTCTCTCTCTCTCTCTCTCTCTCTCTGTCTCTCTCTCTCTCTGTCTCTCTCTCTCTCTCTCTCTCTCTCTCGTTCTCCATCTCTCTCTCTCTCTCTCTCTCTCTCTCTCTCTCTCTCTCTCTCTCTCTGTCTCAGTCCCTAATTAGAGTTTCTGATGTGCTGCTGTCAATCAAACAGCTGATTGGTGAGCTGGGCGGTCTGGAGGCGGAGCTTGGTTCGGTCCGCGGGGAAGGCGATAGGCAGAGCTCCGCCCTGGAGGAGGCGGGGCGTGGGAGGGCGGAGCTAGTGAGAGAGAGGGCGGGGCTTCTGGTTCAGCTGAACGCCTCAGAGAGAGAGAACGCCACTCTGACAGAGGAGATCGCTAGCTTCAGGTCACACTGAGCACAGTTGTGTCACGATAGTAATGTATTAATATGTGTGTGTTTCATTGATAACTGTGTGTGTGTGTGTGTGTGTGTGCAGGTCGGAGAGGGAGGCTCTGGAGACGAGTCTTTTCGAGCTGCAGCAGCAAATAAATCAAATGGAGTCTCGCCGGGAACAGCTGGAGTCAGAGAACCAGAACCTGCGACTGCGTACTGACAGCCTTACAGGTACAGGACACTGAGCGAGGTCCGGTCGAGACAGAGCAGAAGAGTTCTGTTTCAAAGGGAGAGTTCACACAAAAATGAAAATTAGCCCATGATTTACTCTCCCTCAAGCCATCCTAGGTGTATATGACATTCTTCTCTCAGACGAACACAAGCTTTATAATGGCAGTGAATTGCCGTTTCTGTTTTGAAGTCCATAAAAGTGCATCTTTCCATCATAAAAGTGCATCTGTCCATCATAAAAGTGCATCTGTCCATCATAAAAGTGCATCTGTCCATCATAAAAGTGCATCTGTCCATCATAAAAGTGCATCTGTCCATCATAAAAGTGCATCTTTCCATCATAAAAGTGCATCTGTCCATCATAAAAGTGCATCTGTCCATCATAAAAGTGCATCTGTCCATCATAAAAGTGCATCTATCCATCATAAAAGTGCAGGATATTTTTGAATATAACTCTGATTGTGTTCGTCTGAAAGAAGAATGTTGTGTGAACCATCCCTTTAAAATGAGCCTCATGGTGATGTTGGTTTGTCTGTGTTTAGCGGAGCTGAAGCGTTTGCATGCTGAGAGAGAGACGGTTCAGTCTCAGAGTGAGAAGGAGAGAGACGCGCTGAGAGACGCGCTTGCGGCGGCTCAACATGAAGCTCAGCGAGTCCTGCGCTTGACCCTGTCCGACCACCAGGAGGAGCTGGAGAGACTGGCCAATCAGAAGGTCTTAGAGCGCTCTCCTCTCCTGTGAGTATGAGGTCATGTGATCATGTGACGGTGTAAGTGACTCGGTGCGTCCTGCAGGAGGCGCTGCGCTGCAGTCTGGAGGCGGAGCTGCAGGGGGCGCTGCGGCGGGGCCGGGAGCAGCTGGAGGAGCAGGAGGGCCGGCGGGAGCGCGAGAGGGAGGAGCTTCAGGAGCAGCTGAGAGCCCTGCAGCGCGAGCGGGACCACTGCCTCCTGCAGGCCGAGGCGCACACACAACAGGTGAGGGGCCCTGGGGCCACTCCGGGACGGGGCCGAGGCACACACACAACAGGTGAGGGGCCCTGGGGCCACTCCGGGACGGGGCCGAGGCACACACACAACAGGTGAGGGGCCCTGGGGCCACTCCGGGACGGGGCCGAGGCACACACACACAACAGGTGAGGGGCCCTGGGGCCACTCCGGGACGGGGCCGAGGCACACACACAACAGGTGAGGGGCCCTGGGGCCACTCCGGGACGGGGCCGAGGCACACACACAACAGGTGAGGGGCCCTGGGGCCACTCCGGGACGGGGCCGAGGCACACACACAACAGGTGAGGGGCCCTGGGGCCACTCCGGGACGGGGCCGAGGCACACACACACAACAGGTGAGGGGCCCTGGGGCCACTCCGGGACGGGGCCGAGGCACACACACAACAGGTGAGGGGCCCTGGGGCCACTCCGGGACGGGGCCGAGGCACACACACAACAGGTGAGGGGCCCTGGGGCCACGGCCAGGACACAACGGGGCCTTTTATAACAAGCTTTAGGCACGTTTACCTCAATAACTGCAAAGAAACGAAGGCATTTATAGAAGTGTTATTGACATTATGCCAGAGCTGCCTTGGTCGCTGTCTGCCATTGTCTGTGATGCTTGAATATTAATAAAAACAACCATTTTAGTAAAAAAAAAATAATAAAAAAAAAAATATATATATATATATATGAAATGTTTTGTTGTGAATTTTCTAGTATCAAATGAAGACAAAACATTAATTTAATTGATCTTTTATATCAAATTAAACTTTTTTTTTTGTCAAACAAATGCGGCACAACTGGGCTTTATACTGTTAACTTTACAAGATAGCAGAAAGTGTGATTATTCCTTAAAAAGTACATTTTTGATACTGTATTATTATTAGAGTTAGTGTTATTATAATATTGAGATATCTAAATTCTATTGACAACAGTAATATATTATGAAGTTAAACCGTACTTTTATTTTGACGGGTTGTGGTGATTAATGATGTAACGATAGTTTTTCTGAAATGAAACGGTAAAATGCTGATGAGCTTCAGTGAGTCTCGGCTCTGGAAATGTTCATGTTCTCATATAGTGAGACTGAAAACACAGCGTGTGTGTGTGTGCTTCAGTGTGTGTGTGTGTGTGCTTCAGTGTGTGTGTGTGTGTGCTTCAGTGTGTGTGTGTGTGTGCTTCAGTGTGTGTGTGTGTGTGTGTGTGCTTCAGTGTGTGTGTGTGTGCTTCAGTGTGTGTGTGTGTGTGCTTCAGTGTGTGTGTGTGTGTGCTTCAGTGTGTGTGTGTGTGTGTGTGTGCTTCAGTGTGTGTGTGTGTGTGCTTCAGTGTGTGTGTGTGTGTGCTTCAGTGTGTGTGTGTGTGTGCTTCAGTGTGTGTGTGTGTGTGTGTGTGCTTCAGTGTGTGTGTGTGTGTGCTTCAGTGTGTGTGTGTGTGTGCTTCAGTGTGTGTGTGTGTGTGCTTCAGTGTGTGTGTGTGTGCTTCAGTGTGTGTGTGTGTGTGTGTGTGCTTCAGTGTGTGTGTGTGTGCTTCAGTGTAGAGCTTAGATCGGGCCCAAAAAATCAAGCCCGACCCGACCCGACACATTAACTCTAATTATGAGTCCGAGCCCGATTTAAACCCGACCATTTTTAATACGTGGGCCGTTATAACCGCGGGCGACGCCAGATCATTTTTTAACGCAGGTGCTGAAAGGGTGCTAGACCATATAGGCTACAGGGGGAGCTGTGCATATATATATATATATATATATATATATATATATATATATATATATTATAAATACTATTAATAAATGTGCAAAAATTGGCCACTTAATATTTAATATTCAATTATTTTAATTATCACAATAAAAGTTTTATTTTTATTAAATTGAACAAGCACAACATTCAGCATTCGATCAAATATTCCTAAAGATTCCTTAATATTATTACTGTTATTTCGTGCAACAAGCAAGATGAGCAAATTGTAAATTCGGTGACAAACGTGCCGAGAATTGATTTAATTTATGATGAGATGCTCCAGTTCACGTGCTGACCGCGGCTCGCCGGCGCCTCCATGTCATGATTATATTGTCTGCTATATTTGCTTCTTATTGATTAAATCCAGACAATTGGTTGATGAAAAATGTATTAAAATAATTAAGTTTAAAATTCATTTTAAAGAAAGGCTTTATACAAAACAAAACATAATGAAGTGGTCAAAATCATGCCTGCCCTGAACCACTCCATGTCTCCCGACAGTGCGCATCCTCCCATCTACTCTGTTCATGGAAAAAAATAACATTATAATATTTGAATAAATATGAAACTAAAGGCGCTTATTTAATGTCTACAACACGACGTAGGCTTACTCTTTGTACAAATTGCTGCACAGTGCACATTTATTTAATTTTGAATTTTTTACACAAAAGTTGAAAGGCATGTATTGCCTTTATTGCGTGCATTTAAGGCTCGGGCAGAGAATCTAAGCTCTACTTCAGTGTGTGTGTGTGTGTGTGTGTGTGTGTGCATGCTTCAGTGCGTGTGTGTGTGAGGTAAATGAAACCGTGCGTTTGCGCCACTCATTCACGCAGAACATGCAGTTCCGAAATTTACCGAAAAGTACTGAAGTTTGGCACTGATTGCTTGATTGTGAATCTCGGTAGTTCGGCATTAATTCGGTCGGTGCCGTTAAAAGCACCGAGATCGGTAGCCGAGCGCAGCCGTGACCCGTCTGATGTCACACAGGCGCTGTCCGTGAAGGAGGCGGAGAAGGCGGCGCTGGCGGAGAAGGCGAGCGCCCTACAGGCGGAGCTGAGCACTGCAGCGCTGGAGCTGGAGCGGCTGGGCCGGGACACGGCGCTGCTCAGGGACCAGGAGCGGGTCAGTCCCTCCAACTGATGCACAACCACTGAACTATCTCCATTCAAACACACACGCCATCTTACTCCGTAATGACAACGGTTCATCTGTGTCTAATAAACCTTTGACAAGATCATACCAGGACATTATCAGAGTTATCGAGGTATAAAACAGCTTCACTGACAGGCTTTTCAACCACACAGTATCATTAGTTCCCTCTTACAAATACTCATTTTATCACAGAAGAACTGGGATAAAAGTTTATAGTTTGGATATAAACACTGAAGTCTACGGTAGAGATTTAAATAGAGTAAATCACCTTTTAAAAGCAACTAGCCGCTTCAAATAACTATTGATTATATCGTTACACCAGTAGGTGGCGACAATTGACTGTTAAAACATTTTTTTTGTTATTGATTCATTCAAGAGATTCAAATCGCTGACTCATCCAGCATTTTTCTTAAATATATACATGCGTGTGTGTGTATACAAAATAATTATACACACTACACACACATATTATGTAAACACAAACTTTTATATTGGATGCGATTGATCCTTGCACAGCACTAATCGTAATTAATGCGCATGTCTATTTTTATTGAATTAAAAATTAGTTTACAAGTTTTAATGTGCATTTTAAGATTTTATGCGCATTCAATCAAGCATCGTTTCTAAAAATTTGCACTAAAATACGTGTATGGAAACATGGCTAATGTGTCATTGGCTTAATTGTTTTGTATTAAAGTGTTGTAGTTTTGTCTCTCTAACGAGTGAGTGTTTTGTCGTCAGGCTGCGGCTGCGTCTGTGAACGCAGAACTGCAGGAGCTGCGCAGTGAGCTCCAGGACGCAGACAGTGCTCACGCTCGGGAGCTGCGCAGACTGCAGGAGCACTGCGACGCCCAGCAGACGCGAGTGGACACGGCGCTCACAGAGGTCAGCGCTAACCTGAAGAGCAAACGCCACTATTAGTTATTGCTATTAAAGGTGCAGTGTGTACGTTTTAGCGCATCTAGTGGTGAGGTTGTCAACTGTTGTAAGGAGACCCGCGGTGTGTGTAGACAGAAATGAATCATTCTAAAGTAATAAACACACAACGGTTCATTATGTAAGGTCTTTCTTTATACACCACTGAAAACATAGTTATGTATATGATATTGCATTTCTGTCAAAAGATCCTCCTAAATATTACACACTGCACCTTTAAATTGTGTTTTTCCCTCCTGTAGTTGGAGGAGTGTCGCGCGCTGCTGTCGTCCAGTGAGGAGAGCCGGGACAGTGCCAGGAGAGATCTTCTGGAGACGGATAAACGCTTGTGCCAGATACGGGAGGCGGGGGAGGGGCTTAGGCGAGAGGGGGCGGAGCTACGGCGCTCTCTTAATGATGTCACCAAGGAGAGGGACGCTCTCAGCCAATCAAACGCACAGCTGAGGGAAGCCCTGAGGGCAGCAGAGAGCGAGAGGATCAGGTGACGGACGAAGACTAACCCTCTGTCTTCGTGTTGGTCAAAAATCACAGAAATAAAAAAATGATGTCAATTAAATTAATGTACTATATTTTAGTTCGATAATGTTTTTTTTATTTAATATCTTGGATTTTATTATTGTACTAAACTATATTTACACTGTATTTATAATCCATTTATTCACTTTTTGAGCGTAGACCTGAAAAATACATTACCAACTTACCAACTGGTAAATCTTGAATGCTTTAAAGCACAGACTGAAGTTTGATCTCTTTTTAAAGACGACACTTGGCAGATTATTGCTGAAGTGAAAAAAGTTTTTAAAAGTTTCAGAATTTTACGTTCGTTGTTATGAAAAATTTGCTATTTTAAATTTGTATATGAAATATATCTTAAAAAACACGTTTTACTCTAAAACTGTGAGAAAATCAGAGGCATAAATCTAAACAAGTTGTGTCGGTGATGATCTGTCAGTGAGATGTTGATCGGCTGCAGTACCGAATGCTTCCACTAGAGGAAACTCTCATTCATTTACAATGCGTCATTTCTGACGGTGTGTGACTATTTATTTCAGGACCATTTAAGCTTTTCCAACCACATTCATGATTTTTTGTGTGTTCACACAGCAACAAAACCTTTACCAAGTTCTTTTACCTCAAAACCTACCTTTTCAGTCAAAATGACTATTTATAACAGTATGCAAATGACCATGCAGGTGAGGTTCTTTCTGCAGTGCTGATTGGAGGGACTGTGCTCTGTGTTCAGCGTGAAGCGTGTGTGTGAGGAGAAGGAGCAGAGAGCGAGTCTGCTGGAGGAGTCTCTGGCGTCTGCGCAGACGGAGGTGTCAGAGCTGCGCTTGTGTCTGCGTGAGGTGGAGAGATCCCGACTGGAGGCGCGCAGGGAACTGCAGGATCTGCGCAGACAGGTCAGACTGAGGCGAACTCATGAGCGTTGAGCATAAACTGTAAAAAATATGGATGTGACGTCACTCGTAGTGTTTCTGAAGAGCATTTTTGAAGCCCAAAGTGGGTGGAGCCGGCCGTCGCCATCTTGGCCGCGTATCACTCCCGGATAAACGAAAATTGGCAAAGAGGCGGATTAGCTGAGGTGACGTGATGCTTACGCTAGCAGACAAACCGCTAGTAGTGACATCAGTGGCAATCCACGTGTCACTCAAGTGGCCACGCCCTTAATTATGCAGAGCTTTCAGGCTTAATATAATTTAAACGGATGAGTTATAAAAAAAAATCCCCCCCCTCACAGTCGTCATGAAGGGCAACATTAGCGATATAGACCAAAACCACTTTTTGCACCAGACTGTGAACATGTTTATTCTGCTGTAAAGTTGGGCATTTTAACATGGGGGTTTATGGGATTGAGTCTCTTCTGCAGCCTCTAGTGGCCAGTGGAGGAACTGCAGGTTCATCACTTCAGTGTGGATTCAGGAGAGAGAGGGGAGGTTCTGGTTGGTTTAGAGTGAGGATGAAGAGCTGTGGTGTGACGTGTATGACTCTGTGCTGTCAGGTGAAAGTTGTGGATGGCGAGCGCGAGCAGACGGCTAAGCAGACGACTGAACTGCAGATGCGTTTATCCGCGGAGGAGCAGAAGGACGAGGAGCGGGCGAGAGAACTGATCTCCCTCAAACAGAGACTCGCCGAAACAGAAACCAGCAGAAACTCTCTTCAGAAAGAGGTGAGATCTTATACAATTAATTATACTTATTTAAAGGGATAGTTCACACAAAAATTAAAATGAACCCATGATTTACTCTCTCTCAAGCCATCCTAGGTGTATATGACATTCTTCTCTCAGACGAACACAATCAGAGTTATATAAAAAAATGTCCTGGCTCTTCCAAGCTTTATAATGGCAGTGAATGGCCATTTCTGTTTTGTCCAAAAAGTCCATAAAAGTGCATCTGTCCATCATAAAAGTGCATCTATCCATCATAAAAGTGCATCTGTCCATCATAAAAGTGCAACTATCCATCATAAAAGTGCATCTGTCCATCATAAAAGTGCATCTGTCCATCATAAAAGTGCATCTGTCCATCATAAAAGTGCATCTATATCATAAAAGTGCATCTGTCCATCATAAAAGTGCATCTCTCATCATAAAAGTGCATCTGTCCATCATAAAAGTGCATCTGTCCATCATAAAAGTGCATCTGTCCATCATAAAAGTGCATCTGTCCATCATAAAAGTGCATCTGTCCATCATAAAAGTGCATCTGTCCATCATAAAAGTGCATCTATCATCATAAAAGTGCATCTATCCATCATAAAAGTGCATCTGTCCATCATAAAAGTGCATCTGTCCATCATAAAAGTGCATCTATCATCATAAAAGTGCATCTATCCATCATAAAAGTGCATCTGTCCATCATAAAAGTGCATCTGTCCATCATAAAAGTGCATCTGTCCATCATAAAAGTGCAGTGCATCTGTCCATCATAAAAGTGCATCTGTCCATCATAAAAGTGCATCTATCATCATAAAAGTGCATCTGTCCATCATAAAAGTGCATCTATCATCATAAAAGTGCATCTGTCCATCATAAAAGTGCATCTCTCATCATAAAAGTGCATCTATCCATCATAAAAGTGCATCTGTCCATCATAAAAGTGCATCTGTCCATCATAAAAGTGCATCTGTCCATCATAAAAGTGCATCTCTCATCATAAAAGTGCATCTGTCCATCATAAAAGTGCATCTCTCATCATAAAAGTGCATCTATCCATCATAAAAGTGCATCTGTCCATCATAAAAGTGCATCTGTCCATCATAAAAGTGCATCTGTCCATCATAAAATGTTATGGACTTCAAAACAGAAATGGCCATTCACTGCTATTATAAAGCTTGGAAGAGCCAGGACATTTTTGTATATAAAATTTATATTTTATGATTTTATGAATTGATAAAATATAATCAGTTCATAAAATTGATTGTATTCGTCTGAAAGATGAAAGTCACATACACCTAGGATGACTTGAGGGAGAGTAAATCATGTGCAAATTGTAATTTTTGGGTGAACTATCCCTTTAAATTAAATTAAATGAAAGCGATGTCTCACCCGGTCTGTCTGTCTCAGCTGTCTTCTCTACAGAGGCGTGTGAGCGAGAGCGAGTTGTGCTGGCGCAGTCGCGAGCGAGAGTTAACGTCTCAGCTACAGGACGCTCGCGGCTGTGAGAAGAAGCTTCAGGACGAGGCACGTAACCTCTCCGTCCGCGCGCAGTCGGCCTCGGATGCGTCTGCGCAGATGCAGCTGCAGCTGAGTGACGCGCAGGGCCGCCTGGCTGCGACGGAGGCGGAGTTATCGCGAGCGGAGGCGGGGCGCAGGGATCTGGAGTTCAGGATGAGCAGCCTGCAGTCGGCACTCACGCGCACACTGGGCATCGGGGCCAGTGGGCGGAGCAGCAGCAGGGGGCGGAGCCCGGCAGGCTCCTCCCCTTCCTCTCTGAGCTCCGGGATGATGTCTCGCCATAGGAGCGTGTCTCCGCTGCACTGCTCACTGTCGCCACCCAAAGGTCAGATTTCCTCCCTAAGAAAGTTGTGTTTGAGTTTGACTTTATCTCAACCCTTTTTCTGCTGTCTGCCAGATGTGTCAGGTCACGTGACTCCCGATAACACCATCGTGCTGAGGCCGGTGTCTCCAGAGAGGCCCGACGCCCCGCTGCCCGTCGCCCTGCCTGAGCTCGACCCCGAAACCCTGCGCAGCGGCCTCAGAGACTTCCTGCAGGAGCTGCGCGAGGCTCAGAGAGGCCGAGTAATGCTAATGCCAGATCTACAACTATTACCACAACTATTAGAACTATTACCACAACTACAACTATTGCGACAATTAGAACTATTGCGATAACTAGAACTATTACGACAACTAGAACTATTGCGATAACTAGAACTATTACAACAACTAGAACTATTGCGATAACTAGAACTATTACGACAACTAGAACTATTGCGATAACTAAAAATATTACGACAACTAGAACTATTACGATAACTAGAACTATTACGACAACTAGAACTATTACGACAACTAGAACTATTACGATAACTACAACTATTGTCAACTAGAAATATTACGACAACTAGAACTATTACGACAACTAGAACTATTGCGATAACTAGAACTATTACAACAACTAGAACTATTGCGATAACTAGAACTATTACGACAACTAGAACTATTGCGACAACTAGAAATATTACGACAACTAGAACTATTACGATAACTACAACTATTGTCAACTAGAAATATTGGGACAACTAGAACTATTACGACAACTAGAACTATTACGACAACTAGAACTATTACGATAACGACAACTAGAACTATTACGATAACTACAACTATTGTCAACTAGAACTATTACGACAACTAGAACTATTACGACAACTAGAACTATTACGACAACTACAACTATTGTCAACTAGAACTATTACGACAACTAGAACTATTACATTACGACAACTAGAACTATTACGACAACTAGAACTATTACGATAACTACAACTATTGTCAACTAGAACTATTACGACAACTAGAACTATTACGACAACTAGAACTATTACGACAACTAGAACTATTACGATAACTACAACTATTGTCAACTAGAAATATTACGCAACTAGAACTATTACGACAACTAGAACTATTACAACAACTAGAACTATTACGATGACTACAACTATTGTCAACTAGAAATATTGTGACAACTAGAACTATTACGACAACTAGAACTATTACGACAACTAGAACTATTATGATAACTACAACTATTGTCAACTAGAAATATTGTGACAACTAGAACTATTACGATAACTAGAACTATTACGACAACTAGAACTATTACGATAACTACAACTATTATGTCAACTAGAACTATTACCACAACTACAACTATTATGTCAACTAGAACTATTACGATTAATACAACTATTACGATAACTACAACTATTGTCAACTAGAATTATTACGATAACTACAACTATTGTCAACTAGAACTATTACGATAACTACAACTATTACGACAAATAGAACTATTACAACAACTAGAACTATTACGACATCAAACTATTACGACAACTAGAACTATTGTGACAACTAGAACTATTACGACATCAAACTATTACGACAACTAGAACTATTGCGACAACTAGAACTATTGCGACAACTAGAACTATTACGACAACTAGAACTATTGCGATAACTAGAACTATTGCGACAATTAGAACTATTGCGACAACTAGAACTATTACAACAACTAGAACTATTACGACATCAAACTATTACGACAACTAGAACTATTGCGACAACTAGAACTATTGCGACAACTAGAACTATTACGACAACTAGAACTATTGCGATAACTAGAACTATTACGATAACTACAACTATTACGACAAATAGAACTATTACAACAACTAGAACTATTACGACATCAAACTATTACGACAACTAGAACTATTGCGACAACTAGAACTATTGCGACAACTAGAACTATTACGACAACTAGAACTATTGCGATAACTAGAACTATTGCGACAATTAGAACTATTGCGACAACTAGAACTATTGCGACAACTAGAACTATTGCGATAACTAGAACTATTGTGACAACTAGAACTATTGTGACAACAATTGTGACAACTAGAACTATTGTGACAACTAGAACTATTACGACAACTAGAACTATTATGATGATAATGTTATAGTTATTGTGATGGTTATAGTTTAAGTATAACTACATTATGGTAATAATAACTACAGCTATTATAACTATAACAATATCTATAACTGTGACAATAACTATAGATATTTTGATAACCATAACTATTGCGATAACTAAAACTATAATGATAACTATAACTATTGTAAAATCTATAACGATTAAGATGACTGTAACAATAACTTCATTGTCATCCACATCAGAGCACAGTATCACTCTGTTCATTATACGTGCTGCAGTTTTGTCTTCTGTCACTTTAAATGCTCGAGCTCTTTCACGCAGGATGTATTCTGATTGGCTGTCAATATTTCAATCGTTCATCAGCTGGAAAATATCACTCTGAAAGTGATTCAAACGACACTGTTCCTCTGTGTAGTTATCCTTACAGTTGTGGTGTGGACTTCGCTATTCTCTTAGAGTTAAAGTGATTATTAAAATTATGATTATAGATATAGATATAGTTTTATTTTAGGCTCCGCCCACTGTAAAATCCCATTGGTCTAAAATCCTGCTCCTCTGAACATCAACATCAAACATCTTCTGATTGGCTGTGATAGTGAAGTGAGCATGTGATTTATGTGTGCAGGACGAGGCGTGGGGTCAACTGGGGTCACTGCAGAGGGAATTACAGGAAGTGACCTCAGAGAGAGACTCCGCCCACCAGCGCCTCATTCAGCTACACAACACACTACAGGAGTGCCAGGAGGGTAACACACATATAACTACCATCCTTTTCATGTAAAATGACGACAGACACGTGAACTTTCAAATAAAAATGTGCTTTTTGAATAGTTTTTCTTGATTGGTAAGGTTTTGTCATTGTCTGGTCATTAGTGTAGTCGTTTGTTGATTGTGTGTAGATAAGCGTGGCGTGGATGGAAAGCTGTCGTCGGCCCAAGCTCTGCTGCGTGAGCAGGACGAGTCCCTGCGGAGAGGAGAGCGGGAGCGGCGAGCGCTGAACGAGCGAATCGCAGAGCTGGAGAGACTCTCCGTGAGCGCCGAGGCCGAGCGCAAGCGGCTGGAGGTCAGAGGTCATGGTCATTACGCCTCGGTTACACTGCCAGGGAAATGTGACCCAGTTCACATATTTTGCTCATATGTGACAGATCGGACGTGTGTGACCGTGTAAACAGGAAAAAAACGCATGCATTCGGATATTTCGAGATCGGTTTCAGGCCGCGTTCATATGTGGAAATAAATCAGATTTAAATCCAGGGCTCAACATAAAAAAAATCCCTGCTGGTCCCCGGGGCCAGTAGATCAGTTTTGCTGGCCCTGAAAGAAATAATAGGAAAAGCACTTTTCCATATACATTAGGATTAATCAATACAGCAAAGGGAGTCCAGGAATTAAGAGAGAGCCCCTGGAGACATACAAAAACAACCAAATTGTCATTGTAACTATGATGGTTATTGCAGTATATATTATTGTTCCTGGCCCAACGAACTTGTGTCGTGGTAGCAGAGGAATGTGGACACATGGTGACACCACATATCAAAGGTTGGCTCGCTCATCCTAAGATTTCGGATCCACTGCTCCTCGATAAAGCCCACCACGATCTCATGAAAGTGCAGATAGCACTAATTTTATTTCTCGTGCCATTTATACGGCAAAAATAGCTTTTGTGTGCATATGATACGCAGTTTATGGTGTAATACGCACGCACTCCACACCCCTAATCCTCCCCAAGGGGTTTACAGTGCGTATCATATGCACGCAAAAACAATTTTTGGCATATAAATGGCACAAGAAATAAAATTTGTGCTATAGATATGCACTTTCATGAGATCGTGTTGTGTGTTCCCACCCGTCCTGAGATCTCCACACACAATAACTGGAGCGTACACGCAGGCTCAATGATGGACCTTTTACTGCGCCTCAAAATCATGCTGATGTTTGGCGAACGTCGCATGTACGCAGAGATAGCATCAAGCATCGCGTCCATCTGAGCAAGAACCCCCTTTAAGCATGCGCAACGTTTCAGATCTATGTCAAGTGTAAACACATGAATCGGATATGGGTCACAATTGAAAGAACGTGTAAACGCACGGTAAAAAAAATCGGATCTAGACAATAAATCAGAACTGGGCATCAAGACCTGCAGTGTAAACGAGGCCGGAGAGAGCGTGGTTCAGGAAGGGCTGTCAGTGACCCGTGTCGCCCCCTGCAGGAGCAGTGCAGTCAGCTGCGCGCAGGCGAGGCGCGTGTGGAGGCGGAGCGCCGGCGTCTGCGGGAGGCGCTGGAGGAGGCGGAGGGCCGGGGCACACGGGTGGAGCTGGGGAGGCGGAGCCTGGAGGGAGAGCTGCAGAGACTGAGGCTGAGTCTGACTGAGAGAGAGCTGGAGATGCAGACGGCGCACGACCGGCTCGAGAGCGCCACCAAACAGGTGCCAAACTCACCAATCTCACCAAACTCACCAAACAGGTGCCAAACTCTCCAATCTCACCAAACTCTCCAATCTCACCAAACTCACCAAACTCTCCAATCTCTCCAAACTCTCCAAAATCACAAATCTCTCCAAACTCACCAAACTCACCAAAATCACAAATCTCTCCAAACTCACCAAACTCACTAATCTCGCCAAACTCACCAAACTCACAAATCTCTCCAAACTCACCAAACTCACCAATCTCACCAATCTCTCCAATCTCTCCAATCTCTCCAAACTCTCCAAACTCGCCAAACTCTCCAAACTCGCCAAACTCGCCAAACTCGCCAAACTCGCCAAACTCTCCAAACTCACAAATCTCTCCAAACTCACCAAACTCACCAATCTCACCAAACTCGCCAAACTCTCCAAACTCTCCAAACTCTCCAATCTCTCCAAACTCTCCAAACTCACCAATCTCATCAAACTCACCAATCTCACCAATCTCACCAAACTCACAAATCTCTCCAAACTCACCAAACTCACCAAACTCACCAAACTCGCCAAACTCGCCAAACTCACCAAACTCGCCAAACTCGCCAAACTCTCCAATCTCTCCAAACTCGCCAAACTCGCCAAACTCTCCAAACTCACCAAACTCACAAATCTCTCCAAACTCACCAAACTCACCAAACTCACCAAACTCTCCAATCTCTCCAAACTCTCCAAACTCGCCAAACTCTCCAAACTCACCAAACTCACAAATCTCTCCAAACTCACCAAACTCACCAATCTCACCAAACTCGCCAAACTCACCAATCTCACCAAACTCTCCAATCTCTCCAAACTCGCCAAACTCTCCAAACTCACCAAACTCACAAATCTCTCCAAACTCACCAAACTCACCAATCTCACCAAACTCTCCAATCTCTCCAAACTCACCAATCTCACCAATCTCACCAATCTCGCCAAACTCGCCAAACTCACCAAACTCACAAATCTCTCCAAACTCACCAAACTCACCAATCTCACCAAACTCTCCAATCTCTCCAAACTCTCCAAACTCGCCAAACTCTCCAAACTCACCAAACTCACAAATCTCTCCAAACTCACCAAACTCACCAAACTCACCAAACTCTCCAATCTCTCCAAACTCTCCAAACTCTCCAAACTCGCCAAACTCTCCAAACTCGCCAAACTCTCCAAACTCACCAATCTCATCAAACTCACAAATCTCTCCAAACTCACCAAACTCACTAATCTCGCCAAACTCTCCAAACTCACCAATCTCATCAAACTCTCCAATCTCACCAAACTCTCCAAACTCGCCAAACTCGCCAAACTCGCCAAACTCACCAATCTCATCAAACTCACAAATCTCTCCAAACTCACCAATCTCATCAAACTCACCAATCTCACCAAACTCTCCAATCTCACCAAACTCACCAATCTCTCCAAACTCACCAATCTCGCCAAACTCTCCAAACTCACCAATCTCACCAAACTCACCAATCTCGCCAAACTCTCCAATCTCACCAAACTCACCAAACTCACCAATCTCTCCAAACTCACCAATCTCGCCAAACTCTCCAAACTCTCCAAACTCACCAATCTCACCAAACTCACCAATCTCGCCAAACTCTCCAAACTCACCAATCTCACCAAACTCACCAATCTCGCCAAACTCTCCAAACTCACCAATCTCACCAAACTCTCCAATCTCACCAAACTCACCAAACTCTCCAATCTCTCCAATCTCACCAAACTCACCAATCTCACCAAACAGGTGCCAAACTCTCCAATCTCACCAAACTCTCCAATCTCACCAATCTCACCAAACTCGCCAAACTCTCCAATCTCACCAAACTCTCCAATCTCACCAAACTCTCCAATCTCTCCAAACTCTCCAAACTCGCCAAACTCTCCAAACTCGCCAAACTCACCAAACTCACCAATCTCATCAAACTCACAAATCTCTCCAAACTCACCAAACTCACTAATCTCGCCAAACTCTCCAAACTCACCAATCTCACCAAACTCACCAATCTCTCCAAACTCACCAATCTCGCCAAACTCGCCAAACTCACCAAACTCACCAATCTCTCCAAACTCACCAATCTCTCCAAACTCACCAATCTCTCCAAACTCACCAATCTCACTAATCTCGCCAAACTCCCCAATCTCGCCAAACTCCCCAATCTCACCAAACTCACCAATCTCTCCAAACTCACCAATCTCTCCAATCTCTCCAAACTCACCAATCTCATCAAACTCACTAATCTCACCAAACTCCCCAATCTCACCAAACTCCCCAATCTCTCCAATCTCCCCAATCTCACCAAACTCCCCAATCTCCCCAATCTCTCCAAACTCCCCAATCTCACCAAACTCCCCAATCTCACCAAACTCCCCAATCTCACCAAACTCCCCAATCTCTCCAATCTCTCCAATCTCCCCAATCTCACCAAACTCCCCAATCTCACCAAACTCACCAATCTCACCAAACTCGGAGCCGCCCGTTGGTTTAGCAGAGACGCTTCCTGGAAGTGTTTTTCATGTAGCCTCTGGTGCTCTCCGATCATTTTTGGCTGAAAATTTTGATCAGAATGGTACGAAAGTTGGTAACGGTTTTGGCACTTGCTGTATGAACATACAAATTCGATAAACATGATTCGAACAGGTTAAATGGTTATGAAAAAATAGTCACTCTTGTGCTCCTCGCGGTCAGAAATGAGTGGGAGACGAATTTCCTCTAGTGGAAGCGTTTGGTACTGCGGCCGAACAAAAGCTGATTTTTTGAGATATGAGACTCAAGTTTTTAACACAACTCGTTTAAATATATGGCTTTGATTTTCTCACAGTTTTAGAGTAAAACATGTTTTTGAAAATATATATTTCATATAAAAATTTGAAATAGTATTATTGCACATTTTTCATAACAATAAACATAAAATTCTGTAACTTTTTCTAAGTTCACTTTTTCCACTTCAGCAATAATCTGCCAAGTGTCATCTTTAAAAAAAGATCAAATTTAAGATTTACGACAGTTTAAGTTGGAAATGTAATTTTCAGAAGTCGTCACATTTATACTCCGCTTAAAATAAAAACTTTTTCAAAGCAGCTTTACAGAGATAACAGGAAAATAATGCAACAAACTTTGTTTCCAGAAGAAAATAGCGTCACAGTCCAGCATCAATGCTCAAAAAATGAATAAATGGATTATAAATACAGCGTAAATATAATTTAGTACCATAAAATCCCCTATAAATGCGAAATATTAAATAAAAAACATTATCGAATTAAAATTTAGTACATTAATTACATTGAAATAAATAAATACATTTCTGTGATTTTTGACGAACACGCGAAGAGCCCCAAAGTGTTAAAAGGCATGAACCAAACCAACCAGCTATGAGGGGAATCACAGTACAAACTTTAATTAAAAGCAAAAAAAAAATAGTGAATCAGTGAAGACTGTGTGAATTTCCCAATGTGCGTTTCAGGCGTCAGAGGGCGAATCTCGCGGCGCGAGTCTCCAGCGGGAGGTGGACAGACTGACGGCGCTGCTGTCGAAGGCTCAGGACGCAGAGAGCGCTCAGAAAGAGCGAGTGCTTGCTCTCTCCCAGAGTCTGCAGGAATCCTGTGCTGCCCACAGCGCCACCCAGGGGCGCCTCACGGCACTGCAGAAGACACTGGGCCAGGCCGAGAGCGAGCGCCGGCAGATGCAGGTGAGAGAGAGATGGGTGTCAAGTCAAGTATATTTATATAGCGCTTTTCACAATACAGATTGTATTAAAAGCAGCTTCACAGTATCAATCAAAACAACATAACAATGTTCGACCTCTACGTTTGGGTGTGTGTGTCTAGGGTTGGGAGTCGGAAATCTATTACAATTCTGGAATCAAATACTTTTTATAAAATTTTAATTTATCGGATACAAAAATTTCGATTCCTCTGTGAGCATTTCAATGATTTTTCAGGTGCAAGACGACTCACTGCACACATCCAAAGGGTGCGCACAGAAAAAGAGATTTTATTGTGATTTTAAAACATTGGTGTGTGTGTGTCTGTCTGTGGTGTGTGTGTGTGTGTGTCTGTGGTGTGTCTGGCGTGTGTGTGTGTGTGTGTGTATGTATGTGGTGTGTGTGTGTGTGTTCAGGAGCGTGTGGACGGGCTGCGCGTGTCGGCGGCGGACAGTAAGCGCAGCGCCGCCGTCCTCTCGGAGCGCGTACACACACTGCAGGCGGAGCTGAGCCAGAGTCAGGTGACCAGGGCTGAGCTGGAGGCCGCGCTGCACAACACACAGGAGGTGAGGAAGCCTTCGGGCAGACACTCTCATTATCTCTCACATCAGCACAGTTTATGCATAATAGTTTAGAAAAGTTCTTTACACTGGAAAAAGGTTCATAGTTTAGAAAAGATAGTTCTGAAACTGGTAATAGTTTAACAGCAGAGCCGGTGTGAGGGACTGTTTACGAGGCGGTGATGCTCCCGCAGGCGCTGCGTCAGAGGAGCGACGGCCTGGCCGAGGCCCAGCGAGCGCTTCAGGCTGCGCAGGCGGAGCGAGCGTCTGCAGAGGAGCGTCTGCGCAGCCTTCAGAGAGCCGTGGCTTTGCTGGAGACCGAGAGGAGAGAGTCCGAGAGACAGGCGGCGCGGCTCGAGAAGGACAAGACTGCGCTGAGGAGCACTCTGGAGAAGGTGACGAGAGGGACCACACACACACACACACACACACACACTTTTCTAATGAACTGAATGTTTTTTATAATCGTTTTAATATCCATGATTTTAGTGAGGAGATGTCTGTTTTTAAAAATTTTGATTTAAATCTTGTGAATAATATTGTGCCCATTGATAAATCCATGGTCTTGAAACTTTTTCGTGGTATTAACCCTCTGGGGACGGATTGGGCGGTACCGCCCAAAATGGCATACTTTTACAAATGTGTAATTATCTTAAAAACTATTAATGATAGAGAGTTGCGGTCTTTTTTGCCGTCTTCCTCAGATTCCGCTGAAAACAGTGGTATATGGTATAGACACTTCCTTGTTGCGTAATACCACGGCGTATAAGGCCAATGAAATCGATGTTGTTAGGAAAATTCCGCACGCAAAGACCAATGGAAAAATTGCCGCTCGGAGGAATATTTTTCTTACCCAATCAGAGTAAGGTTACCATGACGTATTCTAGCTAATCAGAGGACTCTGTAGCCTTGCAAGTGGATAGTAATGAGCATTATACAAACACCGTTGAGAGTGGAGAAGGAGACAGAGAGCGAACGGAGCGGTGTATTAGCCATGTATATTACAGAGCGCACAGAGATATGAGAGAGAGAGACAGAATAACTTCATAAACAGCATTATTATTATTATTATATTATAGTATTATATATTGTTTTAGCACTTTTATGATGGGAAGCAGTAAAAAATTACGTCAGAACAAGCTCTGGAACAATTACTGGAAAATGACGTGGAGAAATTCGGAGCAGAACGCTTTTTCACAGATGAAAAACTTCTGGGGCTGTTTGTAAAAAAGTTAATTATTTCATTGTTCTTTACACATTTAATTGAACAATTACAAATGTCTGTCAAGCAAACGGTTTGAAATATATATTTTTTGTTCAAAAACTGTTTTCTATTGTTCTGTGAGTTGTGATTTTCGGTAAGAAATGACAAAAATCTAATTTTCTTTTTTGAAATTCTCTAGTTTATTGTAAATTTTTCTCCTCATACTTCCTTTATAAACACATTACATGCATGCTTATGTTAGCTTAGGGTCTTCTGAATCCATAGATACCAAACACATGGTATTCCATCTCCATTACATATGGTTTATAAGCCCAAATGTAAAAATAGAGAAAACGGACCAAAAAGGGCTTAGTCCCCAGAGGGTTAAAGAAAGGAAAAGTCCAGGTCCCGATGGGATCGGGGGTCGTGTTCTGAAGAACTGTGCTGTCCAGCTGGCTGATATCTTCTGCTTTATTTTCCAGTTGTCCTTACAGTTGCATAGGGTCCCTTTGTCTTTGGAAGGACTCAATAATTGTTCCTGTGCCTAAGATTCAAACTCCTAAGACCCTCAATGACTTCAGACCAGTGGCACTTACATCTCTTGTCATGAAAGTTTTTGAAAGGCTAGTTAAGGATGCACTTTTGGACACTGTACAGGATAAGTTAGACCCTCTCCAGTTCGCCTACAGGACGGGCAGAGGTGTGGACGACGCAATAGGGACACTTTTAAACATGGTTTTTAAACATCTTGAGGGGGCCAAGTCCCTTGTCCGTCTAGTATTTATTGACTTCTCCTCCACTTTTAACTGTATTCAACCCCATGTTTTAGCAGACAGGTTGAAGAATACTTATAACATTGATTCTGGATTGATCTGCTGGCTAATGGATTTTTTAACAGTGAGAGTGAACAGTGTTTTATCAGATGTACTTTTCTCTTCTACTGGGTCCCCCCAGGGCTGTGTCCTCTTCCCTCTTTTATTTGTTTTATATACAAATGAATGCCAAAGCCATCATGAACGGCGCCACATTATTAAATTTGCAGATGATTCTGTCATTGTGTCCCTTCTTAGCAGTGATGACCCCGAACACGGTCCTGTAGTGAATGATTTTATTGATTGGTGCAAATCCTCCTTTTTAAACATTAATGTGGAAAAAACTAAAGAGATGTGCATCGACTTTAGAAGAAATCCCACTGTCATTTCCTCTGCTGTGATGGACAATCAGCCAGTTGAATTAGTGCAGCAGTACAAATATCTTGGGACTGTAATTGACAGTAAACTGAGCTTTGAGTCCCAGGTTGATGCTGTGTGTAAAAAAGCACATCAGCGCATGCACTTTCTTCGTAAGCTTCGTAGTTTTAATGTTGACACTGTTTTTATGGAAATGTTTTATTCTTGTTTTATTGAATCGGTTCTCACTTTCTCTTTTATCTGTTGGCACGGGTCACTTTCTATTAAACAGAAAAATCGCATGCAAGGTATCGTGAAGGTATGCAGCAAAATTGTTGGCACACCCTTAAATGACCTACATGACCTGTATAAGGTCAGATCCTTGAAGGCGGCGAGAGCCATCCTGGCTGATCCCAGTCATCCCTTGTGGGATGAATTTATGCTGCTGCCATCCGGGCGCAGATATAGTCTGCCGCGATGCAGAACAAACAGATTAAAAAGGTCATTTATTCCGACTGTTATCACCATTGTTTACAACACCCTGTAAATTCAAACTTAAATTATGTTTTCTGTGGTTGTGTCTATTGCTGTTGTTTGATTCATTTTTTACTACTGGTTGTAATCCAAATTGCCCCTCGGGGACAATAAAGTTACCTTGAACCTTGAACACACACACACACACACACACACTGATTGTGATGTTCTGATTGTGATGTTCTGATTGTGATGCTGTGATTGTGATGCTGTGATTGTGATGCTCTGATTGTGATTATGATGCTCTGATTGTGATGCTCTGATTGTGATTTTCTGATTGTGATGTTCTGATTGTGATGCTGTGATTGTGATGCTCTGATTGTGATTGTGATGTTCTGATTGTGATGTTCTGATTGTGATGCTGTGATTGTGATGCTCTGATTGTGATTGTGATGTTGTGATTGTGATGGTCTGATTGTGATTGTGATGTTCTGATTGTGATGCTTTGATTGTGATGTTCTGATTGTGATGCTGTGATTGTGATGCTCTGATTGTGATGCTCTGATTGTGATGTTCTGATTGTGATGCCGTGATTGTGATGCTCTGATTGTGATGCTCTGATTGTGATGCTGTGATTGTGATGCTCTGATTGTGATTGTGATGCTCTGATTGTGATGCTCTGATTGTGATGTTCTGATTGTGATGCTGTGATTGTGATGCTCTGATTGTGATGCTGTGATTGTGATGCTCTGATTGTGATGCTCTGATTGTGATGCTGTGATTGTGATGCTCTGATTGTGATGTTCTGATTGTGATGCTCTGATTGTGATGCTCTGATTGTGGTGCTCTGATTGTGATTGTGATGCTGTGATTGTGATGCTCTGATTGTGATGCTCTGATTGTGATGCTCTGATTGTGATGCTCTGATTGTGATGCTCTGATTGTGATGCTGTGATTGTGATGCTGATTGTGATGCTCTGATTGTGATGCTCTGATTGTGATGCTGTGATTGTGATGCTGATTGTGATGCTGTGATTGTGATGCTCTGATTGTAATGCTGTGATTGTGATGCTCTGATTATGATACTCTGATTGTGATTGTGATGCTCTGATTGTGATATTGTGATTGTGATACTCTGATTGTGATTGTGATGCTCTGATTGTGATGCTCTGATTGTGATACTCTGATTGTGATACTCTGATTGTGATTGTGATGCTCTGATTGTGATGCTCTGATTGTGATACTCTGATTGTGATGCTCTGATTGTGATGCTCTGATTGTGATACTCTGATTGTGATACTCTGATTGTGATTGTGATGCTCTGATTGTGATGCTCTGATTGTGATACTCTGATTGTGATGCTCTGATTGTGATTGTGATGCTCTGATTGTGATGCTCTGATTGTGATGCTCTGATTGTGATTGTGATGCTCTGATTGTGATGCTCTGATTGTGATGTTCTGATTGTGATTGTGATGCTCTGATTATGATACTCTGATTGTGATTGTGATGCTCTGATTGTGATACTCTGATTGTGATACTCTGATTGTGATTGTGATGCTCTGATTGTGATGCTCTGATTGTGATTGTGATGCTCTGATTGTGATGCTCTGATTGTGATTGTGATGCTCTGATTGTGATGCTCTGATTGTGATTGTGATGCTCTGATTATGATACTCTGATTGTGATTGTGATGCTCTGATTGTGATATTGTGATTGTGATACTCTGATTGTGATTGTGATGCTCTGATTGTGATGCTCTGTGATACTCTGATTGTGATACTCTGATTGTGATTGTGATGCTGTGATTGTGATGGTCTGATTGTGATGCTCTGATTGTGATTGTGATGCTCTGATTGTGATTGTGATGCTCTGATTGTGATGCTCTGATTGTGATGCTGATTGTGATGCTGTGATTGTGATGCTGTGATTGTGATGCTCTGATTGTGATGTTCTGATTGTGATGCTCTGATTGTGATGTTCTGATTGTGATGCTGTTATTGTGATACTCTGATTGTGATTGTGATGCTCTGATTGTGATACTGATTGTGATTGTGATGCTCTGATTGTGATGCTGTGATTGTGATTGTGATGCTCTGATTGTGATACTCTGATTGTGATTGTGATGCTCTGATTGTGATTGTGATGCTCTGATTGTGATTGTGATGCTCTGATTGTGATGCTCTGATTGTGATACTCTGATTGTGATTGTGATGCTCTGATTGTGATTGTGATGCTCTGATTGTGATTGTGATGCTCTGATTGTGATGCTGTGATTGTGATACTCTGATTGTGATTGTGATGCTCTGATTGTGATGCTGTGATTGTGATGCTCTGATTGTGATGTTCTGATTGTGATGTTCTGATTGTGATGCTGTGATTGTGATACTCTGATTGTGATGCTCTGATTGTGATACTGATTGTGATTGTGATGCTGTGATTGTGATGCTCTGATTGTGATGCTCTGATTGTGATGCTCTGATTGTGATGCTGTGATTGTGATGCTCTGATTGTGATGCTGTGATTGTGATACTCTGATTGTGATTGTGATGCTCTGATTGTGATGCTGTGATTGTGATGCTCTGATTGTAATTGTGATGCTGTGATTGTGATGCTGTGATTGTGATGCTCTGATTGTGATGCTCTGATTGTGATGCTGTGATTGTGATGCTCTGATTGTGATGCTCTGATTGTGATGCTCTGATTGTGATGCTGTGATTGTGATGTTCTGATTGTGATGCTGTGATTGTGATACTCTGATTGTGATTGTTATACTCTGATTGTGATTGTGATGCTGTGATTGTGATACTCTGATTGTGATTGTGATACTCTGATTGTGATTGTGATGCTGTGATTGTGATGCTCTGATTGTGATTGTGATGCTCTGATTGTGATGCTGTGATTGTGATGCTCTGATTGTGATACTCTGATTGTGATGCTCTGATTGTGATGCTGTGATTGTGATGCTCTGATTGTGATACTGTGATTGTGATGTTCTGATTGTGATGCTGTGATTGTGATGCTCTGATTGTGATTGTGATGCTGTGATTGTGATGCTCTGATTGTGATTGTGATACTCTGATTCTGATGCTCTGATTGTGATGCTCTGATTGTGATTGTGATACTCTGATTGTGATTGTGATGCTCTGATTGTGATGTTCTGATTGTGATTGTGATGCTGTGATTGTGATTGTGATGTTCTGATTGTGATTGTGATGCTCTGATTGTGATGTTCTGATTGTGATTGTGATGCTGTGATTGTGATTGTGATGCTCTGATTGTGATGTTCTGATTGTGATTGTGATGCTCTGATTGTGATTGTGATGCTCTGATTGTGATGCTCTGATTGTGATGCTGTGATTGGTCAGGTGGAGCGGCAGAAGCTGCAGACGGAGGAGAGTAGCATGCGCTTGTGTGCGGAGAAAGGCCGCCTGGATCGTTCACTCAACACCGTCGAGCAGGAGCTGCAGGACGCGCAGAAGCAGATCGTGACGCTGCAGGTACGCCTTTACGTTACAAACAGATCAGAATATATTTTTTAATATTACATGTTTTGTCTATCAGAAATGCACATCTGACAGTAGCTTAGGTTGATGTAAAGTTATTTTCATTAACAAAAGCAGTAACATCTGTAAAAATGGTAACAACCTAAATTCCAAAAATTGTTCTGAAAGTGGTGTGAAAGGTGTGAAACTGAAGATTGCGCTGTGTCTGGTGAGTAAGAACAGGTTATGTTTGTGTGTTTTGCGCTTCGTAGAAATGCACTTGTCGCTGTGTTGGGGGTTGCTATGGTTACTATGGGTGTTCAGTTGTGGACCGTGTGAGGTGTGTGTGTGGGGTTTGATGCGTGTGTGTGTTTCAGGCTCAGCTGGCCGAGCTGGAGCAGAGTCACAGCACTAGCGAGCAGTCGGCCCGCGTGCGTGAGGACGAGAGACACCGCGTCAGTCAGAGAGAGGCGGAGCGAGCGCTAGCGGCGCGGGAGCGAGCGCACCGCCAGCGCGTCAGGGGTCTGGAGGAGCAGGTGTCCACGCTGAAGGAGCAGCTACAGCACGAGATACGCCGCAGAACACCGTCGCTAACATGAGCCACGCCAACATCTGCACAACGGCTGTTCCTCAAGATATATCTGTTACTTCACACAAAAATTACAATTATCCCTTAAAGGTGGGGTATGGGATTTGCAAAACGGCCGGCAGATTTAGAAAATACACAACTCAAATGGTCCTCCCTTCTTTCCTCCAACGCTGTCTCTGATTCGCGCAAGGGGGAGGGGTGTGTGGTACGACCGTTTGATTGACGGACTTACTGTCCAATGATTCTAGGTGGTCTTGGAAATGACAGGCTGGAGTTTTTCGAGTCCTGCCTGTTCCACAGATGATTAAATTGCTTAATTTTCATTTCAGTGCTTCTAACTCAGTGGCTGTAAGTGGGTTATGAATAGGATTTCAAATGATTTTGAAAAAATGGACAAAAAAGAGAATCACATACCCCACCTTTTATTTACTTTATAAACTGTAATAACTGGCTTACGTCCGTAAAAAATGCAGAAGGCCTTTATTAACCCCAGGAGCCGTATGGATTACTTTTATGATGGATATATGCATGCACTTTTTTGGGCTTCAAAATCTCAGGCACCATTATGAAGTTTGGAAGAGCCAGGATATTGTTTAATTAGTGCTGGGCAACGATCAATCGCTATTATTCCCATACAAAATAAAAGTTTGTGTTTACACAATATATGTGTGTGTACTGTGTATAATTATTTTGTATATATAATTACACATACATGCATGTATATATTTAAGTTTTTTTTATTTATATATAAAATAAAATATATAATATAAACTATGTATAAGTATATTTACAGTATATACAGACGTGTGTGTGTATTTATACAAAATAATTATACTCAGTACTCACATATATTATGTAAACAAACTTTTATTTTGGATGCGATTAATCACAATCTAATAAATTAATCGCTGTTTTTAATACAACTCTGATTGTGTTCGTCTGAAAAGAAGAATGTCATATACACCTAGGATGACTTGAGGGAGAGTAAATCATGGGATAATTTAATTTTTGGGTGAACTATCCCTTTAAGGCCCTTGGACGATAACTATAAAAGAAAGATGGCAGAGAGAAAAACACCTACAATGATAACCATGATAACGGCACAGAGGAACGAATTTTTTCCAGCTGATGAACGATAAAAACATTGACAGCCAATCAGAATCCACCCCGATTTAAAGAGCTCTCGAGCATTTAAAGAGACATACGACAAAACTACAGCGATATTCATTATGTTTATAGTTATCGTTCTTGGTGTGAACGGGATTTTAGAGATATTGTGAGTTTTTTTTACAGAATACTGAAAGGGGTTAGGGTGAAATCTGTCAGGAAATGTCAGAGTAATATTTACCCCAAAACCAAAATTATAATAATGGTATTTTTGCTTAAAGGAAATGAAGCCTAAGATTTGTTACATTGCGACACTATTATTAATCACAATTTATTCTCATAATTCCTTAATACAAAATGAAATTGTTTTCTAGACTTTTTTAGAGGTGAATATTACTGCCTAATGAATGAACGAAGCGCTAACATTCCCTGAACACTGACACAAACTCAACACAAATACTTGAATATTTTACTGTAATATGGTTTATGTGAATGAGACTCAGTGAAGTTATCCCTGAGAACCGATTTTTTAAATACCTGAAACACAAACATGTTTATCATGTATTATTAAGTTATTGTTATGTTTACTTCAACTGATTGTTGACAGGTCAGTTTACTGATCAGTGAAAAATAATTACTCGCCTGCAGTTAAATCCCCCTCTTAATCTGAAATATACATTTCACTTACGAGATTAATGTTGATCTGAAGAGTTGTCGTGTCCAGTAAGTTTCACACCGAGATTAATTTGTCATCGCAATTGCAAGAATTCCGAAAGCGTTTTTCACAACGCGATTCTCTGAAAATGTACGGTAAATTTCAGCGCGAGTTTGGTCGCGCGCTTGACTACGGAAGCGCGCACAGAAATAATAACGGATTCTACAGGAATGGCGCGAATTACTGAGGTGAGACACTACGCCATATTTTTTCAATACATTTTAAAGCCACCAAATCACATTTGGTGCTTGGTAATTCAGGAGAAAAGAAGATAGTTCGCGTGATCACGACCAGCCAATCGTATGATAGATTGAAGTTATTAAGAAAAATGGCATGTTAACTGCTTACTACTCTTCTCAGTCTTATGTTTTATGTGTGAAATAAATGTATTTTTGTTTTGCTAGAATGGTTTTTATACACATTAAAATGTTTTGTTTATGTAGCTTTCAGTCTGTTCTTTAAAAACGTTTCCTGTATTCATGTTATTTACATGTAAAGTAAAAATGTTTTTATTAATATATTGCAAACTTGGATTGGAACAGCTAATATTACAGTAAATGGTGAGTATATTAAAGCTGAACCCTGACTGAGTTCTTCAGACTGATGACAGATCCCAGCTAACTAAAATGTTCTAAAAACGTTAGCATAACGTTCCCATTAAGTTATAGAAACATTTCTGCTTTTAAATGTTTTTTCTTGGTTGTGTGAACATTAAGGGAACATTCCATTTTATAATTCTTCAAACATTATGGGAACGCTTTTGAATGTTCTCTGAGCGTTCTGAAACAAGTAGTAACATTTAAAAAACTTTAACATTTCAGAAAATAAACGTTCCATGACCTATGTATAAATAGTGTTTTTGTGCTAACGTTTTGAGAACATTATTAAAGACCAGATTACTTTGAACAAACGTTCTATTAACGTTACTGGAAGAACGTTTGTTGATAACTTTGAGAGAACCTTGCCAGAACGTTCCCTGTTAGCTGGGTTACAGGTTTTGACCTCTGACCTGAGGTCAGGTGTGAGGGTTTGAGTCTGGGTTCAGTATAACTCACCCCAAGAAAAAAGAAACAAGTAAACAACAACAACAGCACCGGACAACAAACAGTAATAATACAAACGCGACACATCTCTGTTCTCCTGCACCAGTGTAACAGATTATAGCACCAGTGGCAACATACAGGCCAAATGTTCAATTACTACAGTAAATATCCATTTACATGAGACCAGGAACATCAGATGCTGCTGGAGAATATATACTATATGAAGAGGAAAGAGGTCTGAAACACACTCTACGCAAGTACACGAAGAATTGTTATGTTCTGAAATGCGTCAGAGTGTAAAACACAAGTGTTGCCACACGGGGGTGCTATAGTGGGCAAAATGTGGTCTTCTATGGGCAGTTTTCTCTTTCAGCTCGAGAACCGTCATCATGGAGTGACAGACTGAGAACAATCTTGCTGAGATGTTTACAGGAAACAGAGGTTATGCATGTACAACAGCTACGCGTGCTAGCATTGTGTTAGCATACTTGCGTAGAAGATGTTTTAGTCCTACAGCTGGAGTGAGTGTCAGCGTCTGATGGGCAGTACCAGGGCTAGAGTGTGTGTGTGTGTGTGTGTGTTTGTGTTTAACAGGATCCGCAGCTCCTAGCGCAGCTGCCGCCCGTCGCCCCACACTGGCCACTGAGTGCAACTACACCACAGCGCGAGAACTGATCTCGACACAGATCCGCTGCAGAGAGACAGATATCATGTTAGTCTGCGTTCACTGATCGAGTGCAAGACGACACACACACGCGCGCACACACACACACACACACACACTCACCTCTCAGCAGCTCCTCATGGGCACACACAGTCCTCACGCAGATCTCCTTATTTATCACATAAACCCTGCGCAGACTGAGACACAAACAGCACAAGACGGCTACTGTTCACTACAACTATTAAAAACTGAAATAAGAGGGTGTGTGTGAGTGTGTGTCTGTGTGTGTGTGAGTGTGAGTGTGTGTCTGCTGACCTGTAGAAGCAGATGCTGTTGAGACACTGTTTACACGGCTGGTGGACAGAATAGAGACGAGTGCAGGGATACTGTTCCTCACGACAGTCTGAAAACACACAACAAACACATCAACGAGTCTTATTTCTCACGTTCTGATTCAGAAGACCAACGCAGTGAGCAGCACACACACATCCGCTGAGGGACCTGCGTCCTGTTCTGGACAAAAACACACATTTAAAGAGGAAAAATAAATGCATTTTTTATGAATAAAATAAGTTTATTCAAAACGCATAACTATGGAAGCTTGTTTCCCCCACGGATTAAAAATGAATAAGGTAGTTGCGAAGTCTGAATTGCGAGTCTGAAAAAGTCTGAATTGCGAGAAACTAACAACTGAGAGAAAAGTCAGAATTGCAAAAAACTTGTAATTGCGGGAAAAAGTCGTAATTGCGGGAAAAAGTCAGAATTGCGACAAACTCACAATTGCGAGAAATAAGTCTGAATTGCGAGAAAAAAGTCCGAATTGTGAGTCACAATTGCAAGAAAAAATCTGAATTGTGAGAAACTTGTAATTGCGGGAAAAAGTCAGAATTGCAAGACACTCGTAATTGCGAGAAAAAAAGTGTGAATTGCGAGAAAAAAGTCAGAATTGTGAGTCACAATTGCAAGAAAAAATCTGAATTGTGAGAAACTTGTAATTGCGGGAAAAAGTCAGAATTGCAAGACACTCGTAATTGCGAGAAAAAAAGTGTGAATTGCGAGAAACTAACAACTGAGAGAAAAGTCAGAATTGTCAGTTAA
>JAULUF010000021.1:147500-150000 GCA_031834385.1 Semotilus atromaculatus | reverse complement strand
AGAACACACGGAGCATCAGAACATCAGAACACACGGAGCATCAGAACACACAGAGCATCAGAACACACAGAGCATCAGAACATCAGAACACACGGAGCATCAGAACATCAGAACACATGAAGCATCAGAACACACAGAGCATCAGAACATCAGAACACACGGAGCATCAGAACACACAGAGCATCAGAACACACAGAGCATCAGAACATCAGAACACATGGAGCATCAGAACATCAGAACACACGGAGCATCAGAACACACGGAGCATCAGAACACACAGAGCATCAGAACACACAGAGCATCAGAACATCAGAACACACGGAGCATCAGAACATCAGAACACATGAAGCATCAGAACACACAGAGCATCAGAACATCAGAACACACGGAGCATCAGAACACACGGAGCATCAGAACACACAAAGCATCAGAACACATGAAGCATCAGAACACATGAAGCATCAGAACACACGGAGCATCAGAACACACGGAGCATCAGAACATAAGAACACACGGATCATCAGAACATCAGAACACACAGAGCATCAGAACATCAGAACACACGGAGCATCAGAACACACGGAGCATCAGAACACATGAAGCATCAGAGCACACGGAGCATCAGAACACATGAAGCATCAGAACACATGAAGCATCAGAACACACGGAGCATCAGAACACACGGAGCATCAGAACACACGGAGCATCAGAACACATGAAGCATCAGAACATCAGAACTCATGAAGCATCAGAACACACGGAGCATCAGAACACACGGAGCATCAGAACACATGAAGCATCAGAGCACACGGAGCATCAGAACACATGAAGCATCAGAACACATGAAGCATCAGAACACACGGAGCATCAGAACACACGGAGCATCAGAACACACGGAGCATCAGAACACATGAAGCATCAGAACATCAGAACTCATGAAGCATCAGAACACACGGAGCATCAGAACACACGGAGCATCAGAACACATGAAGCATCAGAACACACGGAGCATCAGAACACACGAAGCATCAGAACACATGAAGCATCAGAACACACGGAGCATCAGAACACATGAAGCATCAGAACATCAGAACTCATGAAGCATCAGAACACACGGAGCATCAGAACACACGAAGCATCAGAACACACGGAGCATCAGAGCACACGGAGCATCAGAACACACGGAGCATCAGAACACACGGAGCATCAGAGCACACGGAGCATCAGAACACACGGAGCATCAGAACACACGGAGCATCAGAACACATGAAGCATCAGAACACACGGAGCATCAGAACACATGAAGCATCAGAACATCAGAACTCATGAAGCATCAGAACACACGGAGCATCAGAACACACGAAGCATCAGAACACACGGAGCATCAGAGCACACGGAGCATCAGAACACATGAAGCATCAGAACACACGAAGCATCAGAACATCAGAACTCATGAAGCATCAGAACACACGGAGCATCAGAACACATGGTCAGTGCTGTTCACCTTCGGGCAGGTTTTGGTGCAGTTCATGATGGTGTGGCAGCGGTACAGAGAGAACGGGTCCTGCAGTTTAGAGAGCCTCTCCTCAGTGAAGTCGTCACGCGAGTCGATCATCCAGCGATACGCCTGAAACACACGAAAAAAGCAACCGTTTCAAACAGAGAATGGGCGTGATAGCTAACTTTATCTGGACAATAACTTTATTCTAGAGCTGCTGTAAAGCCTAACAATCTCTGTTACTGTAATCTCCTGATATCACTGTAAAGCTGCTTTGAAACAGTCTATATTGTTAAAGTGCTGTCTAGATGACGGTGACTTGACCATACAAGTCGACGGTTGGCTCAGGGTTTGCTGTGTTTGACACTAGTTGGACTCCGTTGGCCAATTTTGTCAGTCTGTGAGAAAGATCACCCAAGCTTTAAAGGTGCAGTGTGTAAGTTTTAGCGCATCTAGTGGTGAGATTGTGAACTGCACCCAACAGAAGTTACGGTGGCCGACAGGAAGTGATGTCGTCATCTGAGACAGCAGAGAGTTCCAGTTAAACAATGAGGTTTCTTTACAAAGATACATTTAGAAATTATGTTTACTTAATTATTCAGCAAAACAATGTTATTGCGAAACTTATTGTCACTTGTTCATCATTGTGTCAGTGTTTTATTCTCTGACTTTAGCAGCTTCTTTACACGAAGAACAACATAGTGACGAAACGCGTTTGTTCAGGGCCGTAGAAACATGTCTGTCAACAGATCCTCCTAAATATTACACAATGCACCTTTAAAATACACAAATATTCTCATAACGACACAAGAAGTCTGGGAGGAAGAAAGTGATGACCAACTTAAAGACCTCCTGGTAAAAATCCAGTTTTTAATGTTGTTTATGTGTCTATGTGGTGTTATTAATACGCTTTAAGACAAACCATGTGTAAGTTCATAAGTCAACAGCTGAGTATAGTTGCTGAGTATTTTCTGCTTAAAACTAGGGATGGGCGTGATTAAT
>JAULUF010000021.1:137500-140000 GCA_031834385.1 Semotilus atromaculatus | reverse complement strand
ACAGGCGGAACTACAGCACCAACACCCCCGCGTTACTGACACTGGCCTCTAGGGGCCACAGGCGGAACTACAGCACCAACACCCCCGCATTACTGACACTGGCCTCTAGGGGCCACAGGCGGAACTACAGCACCAACACCCCCACATTACTGACACTGGCCTCTAGGGGCCACAGGCGGAACTACAGCACCAACACCCCCGCATTACTGACACTGGCCTCTAGGGGCCACAGGCGGAACTACAGCACCAACACCCCCGCTTTACTGACACTGGCCTCTAGGGGCCACAGGCCGAACTACAGCACCAACACCCCCGCATTGCTGACACTGGCCTCTAGGGGCCACAGGCCGAACTACAGCACTGCTACCAAACACTCTAAACAGGAGACACTTTTAACCTCATCCTGCCCGTGCGGCTCAAAATGACACAACGCCCGAAAAGTTATTTCATTTTGACAATATTTTTTCTATTTTTTTAATGCGATTTTTTTGGAGATTTTTTTAGAATTACTAGATTTTAACAATAAATAATAAATAATTTAAGCACATTTCTCACATTCTTTCAACTTAAATAACTCACAATTTCATGTATAACCCTTTTAATTCAGCTCAAAATATCTTACATTGGGGTCTTTGCCGACCTCTTGTGGGAAATAATAATATAACATGATTTTTCATAACTCTTGCCACTAGATGGCGTTATATCTCTATATGGAGCAAATAAGCTGTTCCGCTGGGTCCTAAAGTCAGTTCATCGGTGTGAGTTCACAGTTCACACACATATGTAGACATTATACAATACTTTTTGGTAAAGTTTTAGCATATTTAATGATTTATTAACCACAAAACTCCTCAAATCCATTAAATTTTTTTGTTGCATTCGTGGCTCAAGTGCGACAAATTTTTTTAAAATATTTTCCATGACCCGAGGGAAGGATGAGATCGAAACACGTCACATGATCACTAATGAACTGACTCTTTATTAACATCAACAACACTATAGTATACACACATGCTTTATAATGGATAAAATGTGTAATAGCCTACAGGTACGTCACATATGCTATTTCAGTGCTCACATCATCACTATATATAATATAATAATATACTGTATAATAACCGATAATAACAGCAACTTGTCACGATCGTGCGACACAACATTGACCACAATAAAGGTTCCTTCACTTGTCTCACACTATAACACTGTAATTAACCCGTAACAGTAAAGACACTGTGCTCGTGTTGGACAGTGTCAGTGTGAACTCGAACTGTAGTTGTAGATGAGTGAGATGATGTTATTTACCGTGATCGCGGGTCGGCGGACCGCGGCGCAGCGGCTCAAGGAGAAACACACAGCGGCCATGATCGCGTCAGTCTGACCCTCGGTCCTCCAGCGGCCCAGAGTGCACCGCGCGGGTCCCGCCTCAGACACGCGCTGCTTCCTGTCGAGGGAGGATACCGCGTCTAATGAACACAGATGATGTGCACTAGGAAGGCCGATTGTAGGGTTTGAAACACAGCCCGCGAGTGATATAAGTGATTGTGTAACTTATCGCAAATTTAAAAACATATATATATATATGAACCGCTCGAAGTACATTTCACCGAGAATAAACCACATACATCTAGTGAAAAACAATTGCTTTGACGGTGTTCTACTGTCTACAAAAAATACCAATAATTAATGGTATTGGTCAAATACAAATCGTGGTATTTGTATTTTTATAGCGTTTGAATAAAAATAATAATAATAATACTAATAATCTACAGTGTCATTTAAAATAAAGCATTTGTGCTTTTATTAGACTTTTATTTTCTTGTGTGCCCCGGATATGACGTAGCGTCGCCGGTGCAGGCGAACTGTGCACGAGAGCTCGAGGTCACGCATGTAAACTCAGTTGCCGTTGATCAGCAGTAACTCGTTAGATCGATCAGTGTGATTGATTGGTTGATTGGTCATCATGGTGTTCCTCACGCTGTCCTGCTGGATACGGAACCGCGGACCGGACCGGTACTGGAAGGTGCAGGAGCTCCTGAAGAACGCGCGGGTGAGAGGATGGAGACATAATAATAATAATAATAATACATTTAATTTTTAGGCGCCTTTCAGACCACCCAAGGTCACCTTACAACAAAAAATAGAAGCAAAAATAGAATTAGCTATTAAAATTAATTATAAGTAATTAAAAGCATCTAGCAGGCTAATGCTGATCGGGGAAGAGGGAGGTGCTTAAAGGTTATAGGTTGACTTGATAGGTTGAACTGTCTATCCATCCATCTATCTATCTATTTATCTATCCATCTATCTATCTATTTATCTATCTATCTATCTATCTATCTATTTATCTATCTATCTGTCTATCTATCTATTTATCTATCTATCTGTCTATCTATCTATTTATCTATCTATCTATTTATCTATCTATCTGTCTATCTATTTATCTATCCATCTATCTATCTATTTATCTATCTATCTATCTATCTATTTATCTATCTATCTG
>JAULUF010000021.1:110000-132500 GCA_031834385.1 Semotilus atromaculatus | reverse complement strand
CGCTCCCCCTCCTCCTCCCGGGGGCTCCGGTTCCGGTTCGGGGGATAAACCCAAGGACAAATGGAGCAACTTCGACCCGACGGGGCTGGAGCGCGCGGCGCAGGCGGCCAAAGACCTGGACCGGTCCCGTGAGTACCAGAACCGGGCCGAGTTTCGCTCCACTTCATTCATTCATTATAATAACAGCAGTGTTGAGATGTCATGAGCATATGAAGGACATTAGGTCAAAGGTCACGCTAGATGAATGCCCTAATGAGTGTATTACAGTGATGTTGTTAATGAGGTTTGACCCCTGTGACCCCAGGTCATGCCAAAGAAGCGCTGGATCTCGCGCGCATGCAGGAGCAAACCGTGCAGATCGAGCATCAGAGCAAAGTGAAGGTACTGAAGATCTTCGCTCACACCGATAACGCTGAAGTTTAAGAACCACTCTTATTCTAAATGTTTACATGACAGCGATGCACAAAAAATTAAAAAAAGATGACAGCATTGTCAAAATTATCCTCATTCACACGGATCCGTGAAAATCTCTGTATTCTGCTTTCAGGCCAGTAGATGGCCGTTTTGTAAAGAAACACTAGCGTCTATACTGAACACTTAACGCATGACGCCACCGTTTTCACAGATAAGCGTTTTTGTGGTTTACACAGAGATAATAAAGGTATCGTTTTCAAAAATGTGCATTTTCAGGACCTCAAAACGCCGTTGTCGTGTAAATAAACGGCCTAAACGCATAAAAAGTTTTAACTGTATGCCGTAACTATAACAATGACTACAACAATAGCTATCAAGGTCATTAAACCAATAACTATAACATGCAGTTTTAATAATCGCTCTAACTCTAATAGTGAAGTTTGCACCGCACCTATAACAATAACTTGAACAATAATTATAACGATAACTATGATTAAAATGTGAAAAAAATTAGAAACCAATTAGAAACCATCCACCTTTACTAGGTGCATTCACGGCAATTAATATAATTATCGCTATAGTTATCACCCGCTGGTGTGGACACTAATATAGTTATCGTTATAGTTATCGTCCGCTGGTGTGAACACTAATATAGTTATCGCTATAGTTATCACCCGCTGGTGTGGACACTAATATAGTTATCGCTATAGTTATCACCCGCTGGTGTGGACACTAATATAGTTATCGTTATAGTTATCGTCCGCTGGTGTGGACACTAATATAGTTATCGTTATAGTTATCGTCTGCTGGTGTGGACACTA
Source organism: Semotilus atromaculatus (assembly GCA_031834385.1). NCBI lineage: Eukaryota > Metazoa > Chordata > Actinopteri > Cypriniformes > Leuciscidae > Semotilus > Semotilus atromaculatus. Next base: position 131,265 of record JAULUF010000021.1, on the reverse strand, counting down.
ATATAGTTATCGTTATAGTTATCGTCCGCTGGTGTGAACACTAATATAGTTATCGCTATAGTTATCACCCGCTGGTGTGAACACTAATATAGTTATCGTTATAGTTATCGTCTGCTGGTGTGGACACTAATATAGTTATCGTTATAGTTATCGTCCGCTGGTGTGGACACTAATATAGTTATTGTTATAGTTATTGTCCGCTGGTGTGAACACTAATATAGTTATCGTTATCGTCCGCTGGTGTGAACACTAATATAGTTATCGCTATAGTTATCACCCGCTGGTGTGGACACTAATATAGTTATCGTTATAGTTATCGTCCGCTGGTGTGAACACTAATATAGTTATCGTTATAGTTATCGTCCGCTGGTGTGAACACTAATATAGTTATCGCTATAGTTATCACCCGCTGGTTTGGACACTAATATAGTTATCGTTATAGTTATCGTCCGCTGGTGTGGACACTAATATAGTTATCGTTATAGTTATCGTCCGCTGGTGTGAACACTAATATAGTTATCATTATAGTTATCATCCGCTGGTGAGAACACTAATATAGTTATCGTTATAGTTATCATCCGCTAGTGAGAACACTAATATAGTTATTAAGGGTGTCACGATTCTCCAAATCCTCGATTCGATTACATTTTCGATTCTAAGTTCACGGTTCGATTCGATTCTCGATTTTTTCATTTTTTTTTTTAAAGCACAGTTTGCTATGCCATTTTTACACTTTTTTGAAATATAATATATGACCTTTGTTCGCAATGTACCACACTACATTGTCAAATTTAAAACATTTATTAACAAAATAATAATGTCACAATAACTTATATCTTCAGTCAATTAGAAACTTAAGCAAAATAACCTGCCATGTAGTTTCTCTTTTGTAACAGCAGTCTTATTCACAGAAGATGACATTCAAGTTCACAACAAAACAAACACGGTTTAACAGATACATCTATGTTTTCCCTGCTTTACCTCGGTCTTAAAGTAAAAACACGACTGTGAAAAATATTATTTAATGTAGTATTTAATTAAATGCATTTATGATGAATAACATTTTCATGTCAAATTATGTTCATTTTGAGCACGAACTGTGCGCTGTCACTTTAACTGCGCGTGCAGCAGAGATAGACTCAGCGCGGAAATGAACAACACTCGACTCATTCGTGGAGGTGGAGAATCAAGTTATTTGTGCCATGCAAGATGTATTGTATAAAGATTCATACTGTTCTGAGTCTGAGTCTGCTGTTTTTGTCAATTTAAAGTTTTAATTTAAAAAGTGTAAGAATATGGTACACGCACCGCAGAGCTTGCAAACTGTGGCTTTTTTGAAGCGCAAACTTTGAACGCGAATGTGAAAGTTGTCAACATAACTCACTGAAAATCACAAATACTCCAACTGTCCCACACCGGCGACTTCAGTGAAAGAGGAGGGGCTTCAAGTCCTGTCGATGGGTCTCCTGCGTCTGCAGTTGCCATGCTATCTTTTGACTGGTTGTATACATAGGCTGTATACTATAGCTAGGTAGAGGACTCGGACTCGCAGCACTTCAACACGCGTGTTTTTTCCCGCTTTGCAAACCGACTGGACGTGACATGGGGGCGTGGCAGTATCGACGATTCCATTTTTGAATTCGATATTCGAGAGTGTGAATTAATTTCGATCGATCTCGATTTAAAATCGAAATCGTGACACCCTTAATAGTTATCGTCCACTGCTGTGGACACTAATATAGTTATCGTTATAGTTATCGTCCGCTGGTGTGGACACTAATATAGTTATCGTTATAGTTATCGTCCGCTGGTGTGGACACTAATATAGTTATCGTTATAGTTATCGTCTGCTGGTGTGGACACTAATATAGTTATCGTTATAGTTATCGTCCGCCGGTGTGAACACTAATATAGTTATCATTATAGTTATCATCCGCTGGTTTGGACACTAATATAGTTATCGTTATAGTTATCGTCCACTGGTGTGGACACTAATATAGTTATCGTTATAGTTATCGTCCGCTGGTGTGGACACTAATATAGTTATCGTTATAGTTATCGTCTGCTGGTGTGGACACTAATATAGTTATCGTTATAGTTATCGTCTGCTGGTGTGGACACTAATATAGTTATCGTTATAGTTATCGTCCGCTGGTGTGAACACTAATATAGTTATCATTATAGTTATCATCCGCTGGTTTGGACACTAATATAGTTATCGTTATAGTTATCGTCCACTGGTGTGGACACTAATATAGTTATCGCTATAGTTATCACCCGCTGGTGTGGACACTAATATAGTTATCGTTATAGTTATCGTCTGCTGGTGTGGACAATAATGTAGTTATCGTTATAGTTATCGTCGGCTGGTGTGGACACTAATATAGTTATCGTTATAGTTATCGTCGGCTGGTGTGGACACTAATATAGTTATCGTCCGCTGGTGTGAACGCTAATATAGTTCTCGTTATAGTTATCATCCGCTGGTTTGGACACTAATATAGTTATCGTTATAGTTATCGTCCACTGGTGTGGACACTAATATAGTTATCGTTATAGTTATCGTCCGCTGGTGTGGACACTAATATAGTTATCGTTATAGTTATCGTCCACTGGTGTGGACACTAATATAGTTATCGTTATAGTTATCGTCCGCTGGTGTGGACACTAATATAGTTATCGTTATAGTTATCGTCCGCTGGTGTGGACACTAATATAGTTATCGTCCGCTGGTGTGGACACTAATATAGTTATCGTTATAGTTATCGTCGGCTGGTGTGGACACTAATATAGTTATCGTTATAGTTATCGTCGGCTGGTGTGGACACTAATATAGTTATCGTCCGCTGGTGTGAACGCTAATATAGTTCTCGTTATAGTTATCGTCCGCTGGTGTGGACACTAATATAGTTACCATTATAGTTATCATCCACTTGGTGTGGACACTAATATAGTTATCGTTATAGTTATCGCACGCTGGTTTGGACACTAATATAGTTATCGTTATAGTTATCGTCCGCTGGTGTGGACACTAATATAGTTATCGTTATAGTTATCATCCGCTGGTGTGAACACTAATATAGTTACCGTTATAGTTATCATCCACTTGGTGTGGACACTAATATAGTTATCGTTATAGTTATCGTCCGCTGGTGTGACACTAATATAGTTATCGTTATAGTTATCGTCCGCTGGTGTGGACACTAATATAGTTATCGTTATAGTTATCGTACGCTGGTTTGGACACTAATATAGTTATCGTTATAGTAATCGCCTGATGGTGTGGACACTAATATAGTTATCGTTATAGTTATCGCACGCTGGTGTGGACACTAATATAGTTATCGTTATAGTAATCGCCTGCTGGTGTGGACACTAATATAGTTATCGTTATAGTTATCGTCCGCTGGTGTGAACACTAATATAGTTATCGTTATAGTTATCGTCCGCTGGTGTGGACACTAATATAGTTATCGTTATAGTTATTGCACGCTGGTTTGGACACTAATATAGTTATCGGTATAGTTATCATCCGCTGGTGTGGACCATAGACTGTAAAAAAAGATGGACGACGCCCCTTCGCTCTTTTCCATTGGAGAGAACTGAAGCCGCCAGTGTCCCGATATGGCGCTGACATATTGGAACTTGAGTCTGCGCAGTAGCGTTTTCGGGACCAGTCATGCGCAGTCGTGAGCAGGAAGTAAAGCCGCGAAATCAAGGCATCTCACTCTCGTTGAATCAGTCGCAAGCACACGCCCTGCACTTTTCTTAAGTTGCCTTGTCTGCTCCGTTCCTCTCCAATGATGTCTGCTGATTGCAGTACCTCGTTAAAATAAGGTAAATACAACTACTAACCACATAGTCAACATTATGAAAAAAAGTCAGTTGGTGCTTCAGTGACTACCTCGCACAGAGAACCTGTCAATCACAGCTGTCAATCATGATGTCACAGCACCGTTTTTATAGCATCAAATAACTAACTAAAAACTAACTTATTTTAAAAACAAACACTTGAAATTACATCAACGTGATATAAACTACAGTAAATGACAGAAACTATCTTTAGAAAAAATATATGTGAGGTGTAATTTAATTGTTTAGTTGGTCTCACGTCCCATTGAATAACACGGGGAGGCGGGGCTTATGACCTATACTAGGACCGGTCACCGGGGGGCGATCGAGACGTTTTGGCTTCACTGTTGAGGGCTTGTGTGGCACGCTTGGTGTGGACACTAATATAGTTATAGTTATCATCCGCTGGTGTGGACACTAATATAGTTATCTTTATAGTTATCATCCGCTGGTGTGAACACTAATATAGTTATCGTTATCGTCCGCTGGTGTAAACAATAATATAATTACCGTTATAGTTATCATCCGCTGGTGTGAACACTAATATAGTTATCGTTATAGTTTTCATCCGCTGGTGTGAACACTAATATAGTTACCGTTATAGTTATCATCCACTTAGTGTGGACACTAATATAGTTATCGTTATAGTTATCGCACGCTGGTTTGGACACTAATATAGTTATCGTTATAGTTATCGTCCGCTGGTGTGGACACTAATATAGTTATCGTTATAGTTATCATCCGCTGGTGTGGACACTAATATAGTTATCGTTATAGTTATCGTCCGCTGGTGTGAACACTAATATGGTTATCGTTATAGTTATCGTCCGCTGGTGTGAACACTAATATAGTTATAGTTATCGCACGCTGGTTTGGACACTAATATAGTTATTGTTATAGTTATCGCACGCTGGTTTGGACACTAATATAGTTATCGTTATAGTTATCGCACGCTGGTTTGGACACTAATATAGTTATCGTTATAGTTATCGTCCGCTGGTGTGGACACTAATATAGTTATCGTCCGCTGGTGTGGACACTAATATAGTTATCGTTATAGTTATCGTCCGCTGGTGTGAACACTAATATAGTTATCGTTATAGTTATCGCACGCTGGTTTGGACACTAATATAGTTATTGTTATAGTTATCGCACGCTGGTTTGGACACTAATATAGTTATCGTTATAGTTATCGTCCGCTGGTGTGAACACTAATATAGTTATCGTTATAGTTATCGTCCGCTGGTGTGGACACTAATATAGTTATCGTTATAGTTATCGTCAGCTGGTGTGGACACTAATATAGTTATCGTTATAGTTATCGTCCGCTGGTGTGGACACTAATATAGTTATCGTTATAGTTATCGTCCGCTGGTGTGGACACTAATATAGTTATCGTTATAGTTATCGTCCGCTGGTGTGGACACTAATATAGATATCGTTATAGTTATCGCACGCTGGTTTGGACACTAATATAGTTATCGTTATAGTTATCGCACGCTGGTTTGGACACTAATATAGTTATCGTTATAGTTATCGTCCGCTGGTGTGAACACTAATATAGTTATCGTTATAGTTATTGTCCGCTGGTGTGGATGCTAATATAGTTATCGTTATAGTTCTCGTTCTTGGAGTGATGGTGTCTTAGGGTTGATCCACGTGGTCTGAGTGTTTGGTTATTGTTGCTGTTGATGTTCAGGAGTACGAGGCGGCGCTGGAGCAGCTGAAGGGCGAGCAGATCCGCGTTCAGGGAGAAGAGCGTAGGAAGACTCTGAACGAGGAGACCAAACAACACCAGGCGGTGAGACCTCACACTGATCACGGTGATGATGAGGAAGATGATGATGATGATGATGGTGGTGATGATGATGATGTGTTCATCCACAGAGAGCTCAGTATCAGGATAAACTAGCGCGGCAGCGGTATGACGACCAGCTCCGACAGCAGGTGAGTGTGTGTGTGTGTGTGTGAGTGTTTCTGTTTCTGAAAAACATAACTTAGACAGTCTCCTCTGATAACAGATCACTGTAAACTGTAATGTGGACTCAGGCATTTTCTGTAAAGCTGCTTTGAAACGAAGTGTATTGTGAAAAGCGTTGTACAAATACATGTGAATTGAATTGAATTGAATGTGAGACTAACGGCTCGTTCTGTTCCTCCACAGCAAATCCTGAACGACGAGAACCTGCGCAAACAGGAAGAGTCGGTGCAGAAACAGGAAGCCATGAGGAGAGGTGAATCTCACGAATCATTGGTGTTCTGGAGAACTCAGCATTTGTCTTCATAACCCACACGTGTTTCGGTGTGTTCTGCAGCCACCATCGAGCACGAGATGGACCTGCGGCACAAGAACGAGATGTTGCGTGTGGAGGCGGAGTCTAAAGCCCGCGCGCGCGTGGAGAGGGAGAACGCTGACATCATCCGCGAGCAGATTCGCCTGAAGGCGGCCGAGCACAGACAGACCGTTCTCGAGTCCATACGGTACACGCTGATCAACACTGGGTTACACACAACCCAGGGACTGGGTCACATAGGACAGATCACATGTTGGGTACACAACCCAGGGACTGGGTCATATAGGACAGATCACATGTTGGGTACACAACCCAGGGGCTGGGTCATATAGGACAGATCACATGTTGGGTACACAACCCAGGGGCTGGGTCATATAGGACAGATCACATGTTGGGTACACAACCCAGGGACTGGGTCATATAGGACATGAATGAATGTCTATAGATGAACTTCAATCCTCTAACCCAGTGGTTCTCGAAGTGTGGTACGCAGACTCCCTCTAGTGGTACGCCGAGGAATCACTGAATTTCGCACGTAAGATCCCAGTCTATCGTAAGATCAAACCGGTGTGATCAGTGTTGGCTGGTCCCTGGAGCGTACGATACGATTACACCGGTGTGAGTAGAACAGCCAGTGCATCACGTGATCAACTGCTAAAGTCGAATGTGCTTTCGCGCAGTTGGCTGGCACTGAGCCAGAGACGGACGCGCCACTCAGACGCTGTCAAAGATCACAATTATTCTGTGTTTTTAACCACATAATGTTTATTTTAGGTTTCAGACATTTAAATTCACATAAGTACTAAAAAAACAATACATTTAGAATTTGTAAAATACACCCTGATGTCTATGGAAGCGGAAATAATAATAATTTCCATTATAATTAGACGACACGTTTTATAACGTTAATCAGATACACATTGTGTCAGTAACTTTAAAGTTAACTCTATTCTTCTCCCAGTTCACCGGCCGCTTACTTTCATGTGTTTCGGGAGAAAGGATGAATTCACGTCCTGTAAATCCAACAGATCCGATTCTCTGAACCGTGACACAAACTAGCATGGCGGCGCATGTAGCTCAACTAACGCGATCACTTCCACTTGCATATATTTGACAATCGGAATATCAGATATTTCATGCCATAGCTAACAAATCTGTGAATATTTTGAATAAAAAAAGGAAATAAAAGCAGATCAGCCATCAGTAATTCAGTGGCTGCGGTTTGTCACGTGACAAGCAATGGCGCGTCACCATGGAATCAATAAAGTGATACGTTCTAAAAATAATGGTCGCCATGAAAACCTCACGGGGGTCAGCCAGAATATTTAAAATGTATGTTTAAAAAGGTTAAATATGAATACACAGCCTGTTTATTATTATTAAGTACAGTACTTTATTTTTTTACTTAATATTTTAAGTACAGTAGGCTACAGTGTTTTATTTTACTTTTAGGTGCAATACATTTGAATTGAATCATTATTTAAGTTTTTTATTTAACCTGTATGTAAGCTGCAGTGCAGTGTTAATGTTCAAACTGTGTTTTTACAATGTTTAAAGTGGCTGACAATAATATATATTCTTATTAGAAATTAAACCGCCTCATTTTTGAGCTGTGGATAACTGTAGCTGAATAGCTAGGCCTACTACGCTACTGTATTTTCATATTGGTCATTATGGTGGTACTTGGAGAGCCAAATATTTTCTGAGGTGGTACTTGGTGTAAAAAGTTTGAGAACCTCTGGACTAACCCTCTAAAATACTCCGTATAATGATGATCCTGGATCTCGTGACTCCAGACGCCTGCGTGTCACTCGCGGCAGAAATACGCCATAGCAGTGGAGCGTTCTGACAACATATTTAACATAATACGTATAGCATTTTATGCAAGGCATCAGGGTTTCCTTCGTTACGTCTGACCCAGGATCTGGGTTACCCAAACGCTGAAATAGTAACTCAAAAAAATGTGTTTTTAGAGTGTAACGACTCATGACATTATTTACTTTAAGAATAATAAGTTTATATGTGTATATGATCAGATGCTAATGGTCACATGACCGCTGGCGGCTTTATGGTTGTTGTGTTTGTGTGCTTCAGGACGGCGGGCGCTGTATTCGGGGAAGGTTTCCGCACGTTCGTATCCGACTGGGATAAAGTCACGGCTACGGTAAGCGCTAGCACGTCTCTGGCGTCTGTAACTCTAGCACGTGTCTGGCGTCTCAGACGGTGTCGCTCGTGTCTCACGCTCCTCCGCTCCTGTAGGTGGCAGGACTGACGCTGCTAGCGGTGGGCGTTTACTCCGCGCGTAATGCGACGGCTGTGGCGGGACGCTACATCGAAGCTAGGCTAGGAAAACCTTCGCTAGTTCGGGAAACCTCTCGGATCACGGTGGCGGAAGCCCTCAAACACCCCATCAAGGTACGACTGACGTGTGGGATGAGCACTTCCTGCGCAGACAGGAAGTGAGGTGTGAGGCGAACACACACACACACACACACACTGAACGAACACACACAAACACACTGAATGAACACACACACACACAAACATAAACACACACTGAATGAACACACACTGAATGAACACACACTGAATGAACACACACACACTGAATGAACACACACACTCACTGAACGAACACACACACACACACACTGAATGAACACTGAACGAACACACACTGAACACACTGAACGAGCATACACACACACACACACACTCTGAACACACACTAAAAACAGACATGCACTGAAAACACACACACTGAACACACGAACACTGAACGAACACATACACACACTGAACGAACACACACGAACACACACACTGAACGAGCATACACACACACACTGAACGAACACACACTAAAAACACACATGCACTGAAAACACACATGCACTGAAATCACACACACACACACTGAACACACACACACACACACCCTAAACACTCTTGGCCTGTGTGTTTCAGATGGCGAAGCGTTTGAAGAGTAAAGCGCAGGACGCGCTGGAGGGAGTCGTGCTCAGCGTGAGTGTTTGCGCATCGTTCACTTCCTGTTAGCGAGCATGTGCGCGGTGAGAAATGCCTGTCACTTCCTGTCTCTGCAGCCGTCTCTGGAGGAGCGTGTGCGTGACATCGCCATCGCCACCAGGAACACGCGGCAGAACCGCGGCCTGTACCGCAACATCCTCATGTACGGCCCGCCGGGCACCGGGAAGACGCTCTTCGCTAAGGTGACACACACACACACACACGTGTTTGTGCCGTCGTCAAGTCAGCACCCCGTCTAAGAAATTGCCCTAGTAACCACTTAGCAACATCCTAGCAACCACATAACAACCATCCACAACACCCTAGCAACTGCATAGAAACCAGCCACAACACCATTGCCCTAGTAACCACTTAGCAACATCCTAGCAACCACATAACAACCATCCACAACACCCTAGCAACTGCATAGAAACCAGCCACAACACCATTGCCCTAGTAACCCCTTGATTGGCTGTGAGCAGAAGCTGGCGATGCATTCTGGGATGGATTACGCCATCATGACGGGGGGGGACGTGGCCCCGATGGGCCGTGACGGAGTGACGGCGATGCACAAGGTGTTCGACTGGGCCGGGACCAGCCGCCGCGGGTCAGCACTCTCACACTAGATATGGGAAAGAGTAAAGCAATGTGTAAACAAATATGTATTATTCTAATTTATTTTTATTATATAGTTATTATTTCACTCTGTATTTCATGTGTGTAAAATAATAATCTTTGGTATAATTACAATTATGTAGTGTACTATATTGATATTTTGTTTTTAGTTCACATACTGTATATCTGCATTTATAACATGAAACATTTGTATAATATAAGATACACTGACTTTTTTTTTGTCAGCATATATAATATTTTATATAAATTAAATAACTAACAATTCGCAATTTAAAATGTAATGATTATATTTAAGTTAACAATTACAAAGTTATTACATGCCATTTATAGTAATAATAATTTTAAATGTTAGAAATATTTCTGAATTGCAGTAAGGGTTTGTGGGATGGTTGAGGAGATTCATTATAAAATCATAATAATAATTGTTGTTGTGTTTCAGGCTGCTGTTGTTTGTGGATGAAGCCGATGCATTCCTGCGCAAGAGATCCACTGTGAGTGTCATCACTGTTTACACGCGCTCTTAAACTACAGTTCCTCCACTGGCCACTAGAGGCTGCAGAAGAGACTCAATCCCATAAACCCCCATGTTAAAATGCCCAACTTTACAGCAGAATAAACATGTTCACAGTCTGGTGTCTAAAGTGGTTTTGGTCTATATCGCTAATGTTGATCTTCATGACGACTGTGAGGGGGGGAATATTTCTATAACTCATCCGTTTAAATTATATTAAGTTCTGCATAATTAAGGGCGTGGCCACTTGAGTGACAGGTGGATTGCTGCTGATGTCACTACGAGCCGTTTGTCTGCTAGCGTTAGCATCATGTCACCTCAGCTAACCCCAGCCGCTGAGCCCACGCCGAACAACTAGCGCTGTATTTCAGTTGGTTTCCTCTGTGAACATGCACTCGTGGATACCTGACAATTTCATTGCTTTTTGGAGTTTTCAGATTTAAATTGACGTGTTTCCATTGGGCGTATTTCCAAGGGTAATGGAAGCGCGGCTGCTGTCTCACTTGTAGCTATGTCTTTTAACTGTTATAGTATTTCAAACAAAAACATGAATTTTAAATATTGGCTTTACATCAAGTCATCTGCCACTTTACCGCGAGGCCTGTAGCATATAGCATTAGCTCCTTAGCCTGAGCTAACTTGATCAAGTCGAGCTAGGGGGTGTGGCTTCAGCAACAATCACCTGAGCTCCGCCTCTTTGCCTATGGTGTCACCACATCAGCTGACGTGTGTGTGTGTGTGTGTGTGTGTGTGTGTTTCAGGAGAAAATCAGCGAGGATCTGCGAGCGACTCTAAACGCATTCCTGTACCGCACCGGAGAACAGAGCAACAAGTAAACCACACACACTCTGTCTCTCTGAAGCACTCGCCCGTCTGTCTCTCTGACGCACTCACCCGTCTGTCTCTCTGACGCACTCACCCGTCTGTCTCTCTGACGCACTCGCCCGTCTGTCTCTCTGACGCACTCGCCCGTCTGTCTCTCTGACGCACTCACCCGTCTGTCTCTCTGACGCACTCACCCGTCTGTCTCTCTGACGCACTCGCCCGTCTGTCTCTCTCTGACGCACTCACCCGTCTGTCTCTCTGACGCACTCACCCGTCTGTCTCTCTCTGACGCACTCGCCCGTCTGTCTCTCTGATGCACTCGCCCGTCTGTCTCTCTGACGCACTCGCCCGTCTGTCTCTCTCTGACGCACTCGCCCGTCTGTCTCTCTCTGACGCACTCACCCGTCTGTCTCTCTCTGACGCACTCGCCCGTCTGTCTCTCTGACGCACTCGCCCGTCTGTCTCTCTGACGCACTCACCCGTCTGTCTCTCTGATGCACTCGCCCGTCTGTCTCTCTCTGACGCACTCGCCCGTCTGTCTCTCTCTGACGCACTCGCCCGTCTGTCTCTCTGACGCACTCACCCGTCTGTCTCTCTCTGACGTATTCGCCCGTCTGCCTCTCGCTGGTGTGTTTATCGTGTGTGTGTGTGTGTGTGCAGGTTCATGCTGGTGTTGGCCAGTAATCAGCCTGAGCAGTTTGACTGGGCCATAAACGACCGAATCGACGAGATTGTGAACTTCATGCTGCCGGGACCCGACGAGAGAGAGAGGCTCGTGCGACTGTACTTCGACCGATACGTGCTGGAGCCGGCCACTGGAGGACGCCAGTGAGAGACACACACACACACACACACACACACAGACAGACAGACACACACACACACACACACACACACACACACACAGACACAGAGACAGACAGACAAACAGACAGACAGATGATTGATTGACTGGTTGATTGATTGATTAATTGATTTATTGAATGACTGACTGGTTGGTTGATTGGTTGACTTGTTGGTTGATTGATTGACTGACTGGATTGATTGATTGATTGACCGGTTGATTGATTGACTGGTTGGGTGATTGATTGATTGACTGGATTGATTGATTGATTGACCGGTTGATTGATTGACTGGTTGGGTGATTGATTGATTGATTGATTGACCGGTTGATTGATTGACTGGTTGGGTGATTGATTGATTGATTGACCGGTTGATTGACTGACTGGTTGGTTGATTGGTTGATTGATTGATTGATTGATTGACCGGTTGATTGACTGACTGGTTGATTGATTTATTGATTGATTGACTGATTGGTTGATTGGTTGGTTGATTGATTGATTGGTTGGTTGATTGATTGACTGGTTGATTGATTGATTGACTGGTTGATTGATTGATTGATTGACCGGTTGATTGACTGACTGGTTGATTGATTTATTGATTGGTTGGTTGGTTGATTGGTTGGTTGATTGATTGATTGGTTGGTTGATTGGTTGACTGGTTGATTGATTTATTGATTGGTTGGTTGGTTGATTGATTGGTTGGTTGATTGATTGACTGGTTGATTGATTGACTGGTTGGTTGATTGATTGATTGATTGACCGGTTGATTGACTGACTGGTTGGTTGATTGGTTGACTGGTTGATTGATTTATTGATTGATTGACTGACTGGTTGATTGATTGATTGACTGACTGGTTGGTTGATTGACCGGTTGATTGACTGACTGGTTGATTGATTGATTGACTGACTGGTTGGTTGTGTTTAGGCGGCTGAAGCTGGCTCAGTTTGATTACGGGCTGAAGTGTTCGGAGATCGCCAAGCGTGTGGACGGCATGTCTGGGCGAGAAATCTCTAAGCTCGGAGTCGCCTGGCAGGTCTGTTCCTCGTTCTCAACACTAAACATGCTAAAAACTTAGTAACAAACATCGAAATTATATTTACCCTCATCCTTCCATTTGTGTTCATCGGAGGGTCCAAGACCCCTGAACTTTTGTCGCACTTGAACCACAAATACACATAAAAAATTTAATGTATTCAAGGAGTTTTTTTAGTTACAAAGTAACAAATCCTTCCCTCACGGGTCATTCTGCCCCCCTTGAATGAGTGGAATGTGAGGAATGCTTCAGTTCACACAGACAAACCTAAAAATGCTCAGAATTCTAACTAAAAATGCTAAAATGACCAAAAAATTATTTTATAATGTCTACATGTGTATGTGAACTCACACTGAATGAACTGGCTTTAGGACCCAGAGGAACAGCTCATTTACTCCATATAGGGGGATATTCAAATTAATTAACCAATCATTAATAACATTGATCAGCCCTTCCAAACTTGGATGTCTTTTTTATTTTATTGTTTTCCACTAATAAACAAACATTATGTTGTTTTGATTGATACTGTGAAGCTGCTTTGATACAATCTGTATTGTGAAAAGCGCTGTATAAAAAAAATATACTTGACTTGATATAGAGATATAACCCGTCTAGAGTTATGAAATATCATATTATATTATTTTATTTCCCACAAGAGGTCGGCAGAGACACCCAATGTAAGATATTTAGAGCTGAATTAAAAGGGTTATCCATGAAATTGTGAGTTTTTGAATTTAAGTTGAAAGAATGTGAGGAATGTGCTTAAATTACTATTTATTAATTATTGTGTGTGTGTGCGTGAGCAGGCGGCGGCGTACGCGTCTGAGGACGGGGTCCTGACGGAGGCCATGATCGAGGCCCGTGTGGACGAGGCGGTCCGGCAGCACCAGCAGAAGATGGACTGGCTTCATGGAGAAGGAGTCCTGGACAACACGGGCCGACTGGCGCCAGGGACGCCCGCTAAAGCCACGAACACGGGCTTCACGCCTACGCTAACGGCACAGGAAGTGCTCGGCCCTCTGCAGGAAGTGACATCAGAGCAGAGCAAACCTGACGGGACTCCAGTTTAACGCTGGTTTAGAGTCGCGCTCATGTATTAGTAGAAGCAATGATTAAAACCGCAGTAACGCGCGTCTGTGTTTGTATCCGTGGCTGATGTTTACTGGTAATGATCCCAGAGACTGGAAACCAGTTCATGAAATTAGAGGAAAACTGATCTTAAGTCTGACAGTAAAGCAACTTTCATTTCTTATGTCTGTTCATGTTTTTGTCTGCTTGTCGAGTCAGTCAACATGGACTGATTCATACATGTTTACCTTGAATGTAATGAAAGTTACATCTGCAAATGCATAAACTTGACTTACAATATGAATATACTCATATTTTGTTATAGTATGTTTAATATTATTAAAGTAAAGAAGTGGTGCTACAAGACATGCCATGTAAGGATTTAAAAGCGAAATCTTTGTGGAATCTGTTCACCAAATCACCAAAAGTAATTGAAATAGATCAACACAAATGTTTCAGTGGTTTCACCAAATTCAACTGAAAATGCAACTTTTAAAAGGGTCCTGTAATGACCATTTCACAAGAGTCTCTGGTGTCCCCAGAGTGTGTGTGTGTGTGAAGTTTTCACTCAAAATACCCCACTGTTGTTTTGTGTGTGTCCCTTTAAATGCAAATGAGCTGCTGCTCCTGGCACAGGGGGCGGAGCTTCAAGAGCTTGTGTGTGTGTGTGTGTGTGTGTGTTAGCCTCTTACAAACCGGAGTCAGACAAAGATGGAGAGATTCGAGAAGAAGTGACAACACGTAGAAGCAACAGGACATTTCTGAACGGTTAGTTGATGAATTTATGCAGCTGATGTGGATTTATCTTCTAGTTATTGATTAGCATATTCTGTCATGATAATCTATAAATTGCGTTCCCAGGGGCGGGTTTCTGTAAATTTTAGGGTTAGTGATGTCCTCACCCTGGAGGAAGCTTGTGTAGTTCCTTTTGTTGTAGTCCTTAAAATGAGATTTCTGTAAAAGAAAATATTTCCCTTTGTTTTGAACTTTGAGCGTTGTGACTTGTTTAAGGTGTTCTAGCTCGCGCACACCTGCTTCAGCTAATGAAGCCCTTGATTAGCGAGACAACAACTGCTCTGCAGACGTGTGCTGCTGTGAGGGATTCCATTCAGGGGGTTGAATCACTTTGAGACTGTAGACGTCATTGAAAGTTGCGTTTTTAGTTGAATTTAAAGAAAACATTTGTTGTGTTGAGTTATTTCAATTACTTTTGTTTGATTTGTTCATTGCAATCAGCTGATTTTTGCTACAGTGTTAATCATTCTGTGCGACCGGTCGAGATCTCAAGACCCTAGACGCGAAATAAAATCCTAAGTGTATTTGTAAAAATCCACTTTATACACTTGAGGATTTTTTACAGTTTTGTTTATTTAGCAGATAATTTTCCAAAAGAAAACTGGATCTATTATCATATTATGACGTATGCAGGTGTTTTTAAATGAACACCCGCCAAATGCCTAAAACTGTGGCGGGTGCTGTCAACTCACGAGCCAATTTTGTTGTTACTTATTATGTTTACTCACTTTTCTGGGGAAGTTCGTGTAGGAAAATCTGCGCAGATTTAGCGCGTGCTCGTGATCATCATGATAAATTGAATACATATCTGGTTTGAACAGATATGACAACGACGTCACTACACAACGAATAACGGCGCCCGTTTTCATTTACATTGAGCAGTAGCGAAGATTAATAAGCATTTGGTTAACAGAAAAGACTTGCTATTTTCCAACATCCTAAATGTTTTTGATGTTGTATTGATCTGTCAACCTAAAATGAAAAAGATCAGGATTAAAGAGGAAGGGAGGAGATTTTGTTTAAATAAGAAATTAATGTATGAAATCCAAATGTTATAATAAAAGCAGTGACGTAGTTAATCTGGTTCATTTCTTTTCTTTTTCTTTTTTGTCTAGTAGAAATTCTGAATGCCCGGTAACTTAAAAATGTAGTAGCCAAATTGGCCTGTGAGTGAAAATGTTAATTTCAAACCCTGAACGTATGTAATTGTATTTCACAGTATTTCATACAATTATTACTTACAAATGCTCAAAAATCAAGCCATAGACAAATAAAATAGTCTAAAAAAATAAATGTATCTATAAACGCTTATTTCAGAGAAACAGCAGGCGTGCCCTTACGTGGCGGACGCCCCCGCGCGCGCGCACACGCTCTGAGACGCGTGACGTGTGTGCGTGCGCGCTCCCGTGTGGAGGGAAGATGGCGGATGTTTGGAGTGAGGAGGTTCAAGAGAGCAGCTGATAAAGAGAAACACAAACAACAGCAGAAAAACAGAAGCAGCGTGCGGGCGAGAGACAGACCGAGAGTCACGCACACAGGTAAAGCCTCGCGCGTCAGCCTCGCGACGCCCGCAGCGTCATCAGCCGCGTTACACGAGAATCAACCGGCAGTTAGCGCTCAGCTAATGAAGCAGCAGCTGGAAATACCCTGCTTTTACTCTGGTAAACACGCCTGAGGCAGTCCTCGAGTACATGTGTGGAAGTATAACACTGTTCTGATGATGAAGATCGTCTGTCAGAGAGAATAACGCGATCATTGACACATTAGAGTGGAGCTTCAGCTGTTGTGCTGTGAAAACGCTTCCATTAGTAAAGGCACTTTCTTCTGATGAACGACTTTGACATGAAGTTGAGTTTAACCCGTTAACTGTCATATTCCTCTGAACTGAAATGCGTGTAAGTCTTAAAGAGACACTTTAAGAATAAAACAAAAAATGAAAGTGTTCAAAAGTTATAGAAGTCTAAGTTTACTGAAGCAAACGTATTTATTTTACACAGGATATATAATGTATGAAATAATTTGACCTTTAGAAACGCTAGAAAATCAAAGCCTTTCTGTCGGACCGAATTTGAGGTTGTTAGCACAAAAAATGCCGTTTCTATGGTAACGCAATTTCAAAACGGTTTTCACAGGATGAATGATATGGTATGATACCAAATGTACGATGATTACTAAAGTATGTGATTGGGGAATAGTGTAAATGACCAATCACATCGTGAGCGCCAGTGTTTTAAATGTCTGTTTCCGGGTCACATGACCTCAGGTGTCTGTGTGTGTCCAGGTCACATGACCTCAGATGTGTGTCCCAAATGATGCACTTATGGTGCTTTTCCATTACCATTACCAGTACCAGCTCGACTCGGCTCGCTTTTCGCTCCGTTTTCCATTGCAGATAGTACCGCCACAATAGTACCTGGTCGTCATAGCGACGCTGCAGGAAACTGCCGTGACGTAATCTTCTGCGCGAGTCGCGACACACACTGCTCGCTTGACCACGGCGTATTCATCTGAGTTGCCATAAAAATAGTAGTAATGGGGATATCACGCAATCTGGCCAAACTATTTAAAAATGGCGGGGTTATTCAGGATACTCCGTCTGGCGCGTGCAGTGAATAGTGACGATTCTCTCTGACCAATCAGCAGTCTGCTGTGTTTACACGTCACATTTTAGTATCGCCTCAGCTCGCTCAGAACCTCGCTGGAGGTGGTACGAAAAAAGTACCCGAAAGCAGGTACAGGTACAACGTTTACACAGTGGAAAACCAAACAAAGGCGTGTCGAGTTGGTACTGTGTAGTGGAAAAGCGCCATTATACACTGTACTTATGTACTCTACTGTGTCGTGTATGAACTTTATACGTTTATTTTGTCTCTCTAAAGCCCCTCCCCCTCCGCGACATAATTCGAGCTGTGCCAGTCGAGTGCATGAAGTGTCCAAGACTTCGTTTACTCAGTTAAATAAGTGCATCATCCGGGTATTTAAAGTGGGATTTTTCTCTGTGGTGTTTTCAGTGTAAACGCACTACTCGCACTTATTCATACTACAAAATGACTAGTAGAATAGTGCACAAGTACGTGATTTGTTCCCGGGTCACATGACCTCGTGTGTGTGTGTGTGTCCGCAGACAGACGTACAGACGGCGTGATGTCTCGCGGCTCAGATGGTGAAGACGGCTGTCTGGTTGCCATGGACACGGAAGAGGGCGGGGCTCTGGCGTCAGGGGGCGGGGCTCTGGCGTCAGGGGGCGGGGCCAGTGCTCACAGCATGGGTGAGCTCCCGGAGGAGGTGCTGGAGTTCATCCTGTCCTTCCTGTCGCCCTATCAGGAGCACAAGATGGCGGCGCTCGTGTGCAAACAGTGGTACCGCCTCATCAAAGGTCAGTGGGATAACAGTAGTTCAGTAATCGTTCTAACTCTCCACAACGATAACGGCTCAGAGGAACGATGTCGCTGGAATCACTTTCAGAACAATTTTTTCCAGCTGATGAACGATAAAAACATTGACAGCCAATCAGAATCCATCCTGCTTTAAAGAGCTTGAGCATTTAAAGCGACAGACTACAAAACTGCTGAAAAAATATCATTATTGTTATCAATATTGTTATAGTTATCAGTTACAGTTACTATTATAATTATGGTTATATTGCCGTTACAGTTATTGTAGTTATAGGTATTATAGTTATTCTATTTATCGGTTTTATTTTTATTTTATTTATCCTTTATTTTACCAGGTGATGTCCCATTGAGATATTCAAATCTCTTTTCCAAGGGAGCCCTGGGATCTTTATTGTTGTAGTGACCATTATAGTTATCGTTATTTTTTTAATGTAATTATCATTATGTTCGTCGTAATATTTGTCAGTTCAGTTCTCGTTATAGTTCTAGTATTTATTATAGTTTATAGTGTGGTGCTGATGGTCATGTGGCACTGAGATGTGAGACATGTTTAACGGTCAGTCTAATCTCACGTGTGTGTGTGTGTGTGTGTGTGTCTCAGGTGTGGCGTATCAGTGTTATCATGGTTTCCTGCGGGCCGTTCAGGAGGGAAACATCCAGTGGGAGAGTCGCACTTATCCGTATCCTGGAACGCCCATAACACAACGCTTCTCACACAGTCAGTAACTGCTCACACACACACACACACACACACACACACCAACACGACGCCTATATGTACCCATCACAGAAAACTTTATGCTTTTTTACATTTTTAATAAAACACTGTTGTATGTTTTTAAAGCCATTTGAAATGAGGACTCAGGAAATCTCCTCATAAATCACGTTCACGTTGTAATACAAGTGTAATTATACACATTTCTGTCCTCATAAATCACACACACACACAATCAGAATAGATTATTTTGAAATTACTTTTTTGAACCAGTTCTTTCCCTGTTAATTGCAAGTTTTCAGTTTGAATCATTCTATGTATTTATTTATTTATTGCAGGGACAGTGCATATTAATAAACATTTCTGTCAATATGCCAGAGTTAGCCAGAAGGCAGTCCCTAGACAGATGGTAAAAGTCACCCTAAAAGAGAGTAAAATTACATATTTACATAACAATATAAAAATTACAACACATTTAGTAAGAAATACTGTTGTTAAAATGTATGAATCCCTCACTGATGTTAACCCTTCGGAGTCTTGGGCTATTTTGGCCGTTTTTGAGTACTTTTTATTTATTTTATTTTGCAACATAAACAAATGTTTACCATACCAATATTTGGTATCATTGTTTTCAGCACAACATCACCTATATGACCAGATAATAAATTGTTCAATTTGATGTACTGTACTGGACCCAAAATCACACAAAAAAACACAAAATTCGAATAGAAAAATTATAGCTTTTTTACTACAAAAAACACAAACATGCTCAATGAAGCATTTTAAATGGTTTAAAATGTAAACACAAGTTGTATATGTCAACATATACAGGTACAATTCAGATATAATCAAGCTATATACAAAAAAAATATGATTTACAAAAAAAAGCGGGTGTAGCCATAGGCTTTTTTTTCTTTTTAGCTTTGCCACTTTTTAAAACAGTTTATGCACACAATTATACAGCTATATTTAAGGCCTTGCATTCACAGAGTATGAGGGTTCCCAAATAGTGCAAATACAACATAAAAAAAGGTAACATTGAAATAAAATCAAACTATATACAGCAAAAAGCAGGTGTGGCAATAGGCGTTTTTTATTAAATTTTTTGCTTAGAAACTCTACAAAACACTTAACAGAAAATTACAGACAGCTACATTACAGGGCTTTCACTGCTTGAGTAAGAGGGGTTCCTAAATAGTGCAAATATACCATACAAAAGGTAGAATGACCACAAAACCAAACTATACATACAACTATTTACAACAAATATTAGGTGTTTTTTTTCATAGGTTTTTTGTTTTGTTTTTCTCCAAAAAACTAAATTTTCCTACCACAAAAAGCTCAAAATCTACTCTATCTACACTACTCCTAAACTACTATCAAAATCTACTCAAACTCTTACAAAAACTAGTAATAATATCTCTCTATATATATAGGCTATTATGTCTCTCTTTGTCTACTCCGTCAATCTCCCACCTTTCAATTTCGCGTCTTTGCTCAGTTGGCTCCTCCTCCACTCCGTAAAATGTGCAGTCTGAAGAGCAGAATCAGCAGATTCACACATTTTTCTCCGTTTTGTTTTATGACAAAAACCGGCGAAGTTATTCGAATAAATGCAACGCCTGTCGCATCCCATCTTGCGTTCTTTTACGAACGTTTCAATATTTAAAAAAAATTTGTATATATAAAGTTTATCTCCGTTTTTACTTGGTCTATCAACTCAAAACAAAAAGTAGAATAGAGTGTCAAGCCAGCACTTTCGACAGAAGTGGACGACAGCGCTCAACGTGACTTTGTTTTTATGCTTCGACGTCTTAAACTGGTCATGTAACTTGATCACGCCGGCGTGATCGGCGACTCGGAAGAGTTAATATGAGTTAAGCATTCGGCATGAATCTTATTGTGAAGATGAAGTTCACTCCTCTGTCTGCCGTCACTCAGACAAACAGACAAAAACTCAACAGAAACACAAACGAGTGTTAAAGACTGAAGATCATGTGTTGTGTTGCAGGCGCGTGTTATTACGACAGTAACCAGTCGATGTACGTGTTCGGCGGCTGCACTCAGAGTAGCTGTAACGCGGCCTTCAACGACTTGTGGCGCCTGGACCTCAACAGCAAAGAGTGGATCCGCCCGCTGGCGTCAGGTGACTCACTCTCTCACACACTCTCACACACACTCACTCACTCACTCTCACTCACACTCACTCTATCTCTCACACACACTCACTCTCACACACACTCACTCTCTCACACACTCTCACACACACTC
>JAULUF010000021.1:10000-105000 GCA_031834385.1 Semotilus atromaculatus | reverse complement strand
GGTGGAGAACGAGGATCACGGCGCACCGGAGCTCTGGTGCCATCCGGCCTGCAAGGTGCCGTCACTCTCTTACACTACACACACTTACACTACACCCTCTTACACTACACCCTCTTACACTACCCACACTTACACTACACACACTTACACTACACCCTCTTAAGGCTGATTTATACTTCTGCGTCGGACCTACGCCGGTGCCTCTACGCTATAGACTACGCGTTGGTTTTCATTTATACTTCTGCGTCGTTGTCTGTGTTGACCCGCAATTACTCATGGAGAGGGAGCATGTGAAACCCGAGGGAGGGGTCCTAGCAGACCAATCACAGCGCTTGCATCCGCGTAGAATTGACGCGTTGTTAAATTTTTGGAGAGGTGCACGTCAGGGTACGCCGTAGGGTGTGCGCGCTACTCACAGCCTATGGCGTAGCTACGGCGTAAGTTCGACGCAGAAGTATAAATTGGGCTTTACACTACACACACATACACTACACACTGCAGATCACATTCAAATCCGCCAATTCAATTCCGATCAAAATGAGCTTTATTGGCATGATTGTGTGAAATACCCCAATATTGCCAAAGCAATAGACATATACAAACATATAGATAAATAAAAAGGGAGAAAAAATGTCCATATCCAGCGGCAACCATCCCCTCTCTCTCCTGAATCCACACTGAAGTGATTAAACTACAGTTCCTCCACTGGCCACTAGAGGCTGCAGAAGAGACTCAATCCCATAAACCCCCATGTTAAAATGCCCAACTTTACAGCAGAATAAACATGTTTACAGTCTGGTGCAAAAAGTGGTTTTGGTCTATATCGCTAATGTTGTCCTTCATGACGACTGTGAGGGGGGGAATATTTCTATAACTCATCCGTTTAAATTATATTAAGCCTTAACGTTCTGCATTCTCTCTCTCTCAGGTGGGTCAGTGTGTGGTGGTGTTCTCTCAGGCTCCGTCTGGTCGAGCTCCTCTCAGCCCGAGTCTGAACTCTCGGCCGTCCCCCATCAGCTCCACTCCTGCTCCTCTGGGCCCAGACCCGTCCTCCCAGCGCTCCCAGTCCCCGGTGCGCAGCGGCGCGGCGGGGGCGGTTCTGGGCGCGGTCGAGGAGGCGCCGTGTGTAAACGGGCGCTGGGGAACGCTACGGCCCAGAGCGTCGGCGCGACCACGGGACGGGAGTCCATCGCCCTCGCGCGGTCCTGATAGCCCTCCGCTACTCAACGGCTCGTCTCCGTCGCCGCGCACTAGCCCAGCAGCGGTGTCTCCACCCGCGCGACCCGCGGACTACAGCTGGGACGGCGACCCGCTTGGCGCTAACGGGCTACACACGCCTCCCCACACCCCGCCGGGAGCCGTTTCTCCCGCCGCCCTGCGCCGCGGCCTGGAGGCTGTTAAAGCCTCGTCCTCCTCATCCTCGTCATCGCAACCCCAGCCTAGCGCCTCCGCTGTGACTCCGCCCACCTCTTCTAGCCCGCCACAGGCCGACGCCCACTCACTTCCGCCCATCGCCCGCCGGCTCGCACACCACCCGCCACAGAGCCTCAACGTGGGCAAACCGCTGTACCAGTCGCTCAACTGCAAACCCATGCAGATGTACCTGCTGGACGTGTCGCGTGCCAAGGCGGAGGGCGTGGTGTCGTGGAAGGTGTACGGCGGCGGCGGAGCGGCTAGCGCGGTCACGGGGCCGCCAGAGACTAGCCTGCACACGGTGGTTCAGGGCCGCGGGGAGCTCATTATCTTCGGCGGACTCATGGACAAAAAGCAGAACGTCAAATATTACCCCAAAACCAACGCCTTGTACTTCGTCCGCGCCAAGAGGTAATGGAGGAGCGCTAGCCGCTAGCCGCCGCGACACGACGGAACGACTGCTGCCCTTACACTAATTTACCTTAAAATACTGCTCAACTCATATAAAGGACACTCAAACATAGTTGTTGTTTCAATTTATGGGTGAATGAATGAGGTTTTTGCTATGTGCTCTGCGAGTGTGCGTGTGTGTGTGTGTGAGAGAGAGAGAAATCTAAAAGGGAATGTTTTGTTTCTGTCGCATTTCACCCTCAGAAACGCTGATCTGACTGAAGGAAACACGATTGTAGGATGAACTGATGAAATGGATATTTTTTACCGCTCTTTCAGCCTGCATTGTTTACATTAAACGTGTGTGTGTGTGTGTGTGTGTGTGTGTGTGTGTGTGTGAGAGAGAGAGAGAGAGAGAGAGAGAGTGGGATAGTGCTGTGGAGGGAATGAGACTGGATTGTAAACGAAAATAAAGAAAGTTCTCCATGTCTTAAATAATTATCTGATATAATGTGGCGTGCGTTTTTACGATATTTACTATAATAACGGAATAAAGCTGTGCGGTCACGTGACGTCACATGATCATCGTCTCAATTCCGTTCTACTACAAACACTCAATTATACATGTCATTATTACTGTGGTTTAAAAACTGCTCCTTCAGCTTATATTTTCTTTCAGTTGCCTTCAGCTGAAACAGTTCAAACCTGACATTCAATCACAGAGAATATTATTGCTAAAATTGAACATATTCCTCACAGTTGATTGGATCTTATGTAAAGCGCTTTGAGTTAATTAATGATTTATCTATACTTTAGTGTGTGATTGCAGCAATTTGTACCCATTGTTTGTTCTGTTTTTGACTGAAGAATGTGAGTTTAACATCCGCAGCGGGAATTTAGGCAGGATTTCACCTTTAACCCATTTAAATTTATTCTGTGTTGCTGCGACGCCATTGGCTGTCCGCCGGGGAGGCTGTGAGGCGGAGGAGACGCTGTGCGCTGATTGGTCAGGCTGGAGCAGTGGGCGGGGCGTTCAGGAAGCGCTTCATGTTTACGAGCGCGTGTGTGAATCACAAACAGAAACGCGAGCGGACTCGGTAAGACACGCGTTAATACTGAGAAAATACTTATGTAAAGTTGATCGTGCAGTTGAATTGTTTGTATATAGTATACACTGCTGTTCAAAGTTTATGATCTGCAAGTTTTTTTATGTTTTTAAAATAAGTCTGCTCACCAAAGGCTGCATTTTACCACAAAAAACAGTAATATTATAAAATATTATTACAATTTAAAATAAGTGTTTTCTATGGTAATATATGTTATTTATTCCTGTTATCAAAGCTGAATTTTCAGCATCATTACTCCAGTCTTTAGTGTCACATGATTATTCTAATATGATTATTTGATGATCAAGACACATTTATGATTATTATCAATGTTTAAGAGTTGTTTACATTTTTATTTCAAGATTCTTTGATGAATAGAACGTTCAAAAGAACAGCATTTATTTTAAATAGAATCTTTTAAATATCTCTAAATATCTTTACTGTGAATTTGGATCAATGAATAAAAGTATTGATTTATTTTATTTCTTTCCCCCAAAAAAATGTAATACAAATTCTTACTGACCCCAAACTTTTGAACGGTAGTGTTTAATGTTACAAAATATCCTATTTCAGATAAATGCTGTTCTTTTGAACTTTCTATCAAACATCAATCCAAAACTTTTCAACGGCAATGTATATTTTCTGTTTCTAGGATTAAAACATGCTTTGATGATTTCGCTAATATGCAAATCACAAGATAAACTGATGTCTAACAGTTCAACATAGAGTATTGAGGTTGTCTATATGGGACATCTATAGGGGCTGTCTATATGGGACATCTATAGGGGCTGTCTATATGGGACATCTATAGGGGCTGTCTATATGGGATCATCTATAGGGGCTGTCTATATGGGACATCTATAGGGGCTGTCTATATGGGACATCTATAGGGACTGTCTATATGGGACATCTATAGGGGCTGTCTATATGGGACATCTATAGGGGTTGTCTATATGGGACATCTATAGGGGCTGTCTATATGGGACATCTATAGGGGCTGTCTATATGGGACATCTATAGGGGTTGTCTATATGGGACATCTATAGGGGCTGTCTATATGGGATCATCTATAGGGGTTATCTATATGGGACATCTATAGGGGCTGTCTATATGGGACATCTATAGGGACTGTCTATATGGGACATCTATAGGGGCTGTCTATATGGGACATCTATAGGGACTGTCTATATGGGACATCTATAGGGGCTGTCTATATGGGACATCTATAGGGGCTGTCTATATGGGACATCTATAGGGGTTATCTATATGGGACATCTATAGGGGCTGTCTATATGGGACATCTATAGGGGTTGTCTATATGGCACATCTATAGGGGCTGTCTACATGGGACATCTATAGGGACTGTCTATATGGGACATCTATAGGGGTTATCTATATGGGACATCTATAGGGGTTATCTATATGGCACATCTATAGGGACTGTCTATATGGGACATCTATAGGGGTTATCTATATGGGACATCTATAGGGGTTATCTATATGGCACATCTATAGGGGCTGTCTATATGGGACATCTATAGGGGCTGTCTATATGGGACATCTATAGGGGTTATCTATATGGCACATCTATAGGGGCTGTCTACATGGGACATCTATAGGGGTTATCTATAGGGGCTGTCTATATGAGCTTTTAGAGCTCGTCTATAAGGAGTATCTATACGGGTTTAAATAGTTCATCATAGAGCATGATTTGTCATGTCAATTTGCTTTTTTAAATGTGAAGAATCATTGCAGTGACCAGTAACTTTGTTTCAGATTTGAATCCTGGAATTGATTTCTCAGAAACATTCTAATGCAGTATAATGTCACACACATGCATATGACGAGATAACCGGCGCCCCAGCAGGATCTTCGGTGTCTCCTGGCTCCAGACATGTCTGTGACGCGGCTCCCGACCCCTCCGCCGCCCCTCGGCCCCGGGCCCCTGTGGCCCCCGCTTGACTTCACCCTGGGCGCGCTGGCGTGCTGCGGGGCTTGTGTGTTCACCAACCCGCTGGAGGTGGTGAAGACCCGTCTGCAGCTGCAGGGCGAGCTGAGGGCCCGCGGCTCCTACCAGCGGCTCTACCGCGGGGTCCTGCAGGCGCTGTGGCTCGTAGGCCGCACTGACGGGGTCCGGGGCCTGCAGAAGGGGCTCACGGCGGCGCTGCTGTACCAGGGCCTGATGAATGGGGTCCGGCTCGGGTTCTACTCCTACACGCAGGCCTCGGGACTCACCGATGGCCCCGGAAGGAGTCTGATCGCAGGGGCCGCGGCTGGAGCTCTGGGGGCCTTCGTCGCCTCACCCGCATATCTGGTAGGAGACTCGCCTCGCTCAGTGTCTGTACTGTTGGTGGTCAGTGTTGGGGAACAGAACTTTGAAAAGTATAAGGTACTCCCTTATAAAGTAACTAAGTAATTTGTTACCTAGTAACTTTTTAGAAAAGTAATGCGTTAGTTACTTTTGCGTAACTTTTTTCCACCTGGGCTGGGCTTGTTTTTTTTATAACAAAAAAAGTTCTATCTTTGGGCAAATGTAAAGACCCTTTCAAACCAGAAGTAAAATAATAAGCCTCCGGCTGAAGGAAATGTAAATTCACACGTGTACAGGAGTGTACTGGAGTGTACAGTAGTGTACAGTGTACATGAGTGTACAGTAGTGTACAGTGTACATGAGTGTACAGTAGTGTACAGTGTACAGGAGTGTACAGGAGTGTACTGGAGTGTACAATGTACAGGAGTGTACTGGAGTGTACAGTGTACAGTAGTGTACAGTGTACAGGAGTGTACAGTGTACAGGAGTGTACAGTAGTGTACAGGAGAGGCTCAAACAAACCTTTCAGCTGCCGTTCTGGATAATGGAAGAATAGATGCAGGAGGAGAAAGTTTAACACTTACTTTACCAATAAATACAAAAAAATCTATAGTCATTTTTGCTTATGGTTTCACTGAATCATTGAAGGTCACAAGCAAGTACATTGGTCAATAAAGTGTTAATAAAGATTAAATGCATGAACATTAATTTTAATTTGTTTAAGTTTTATTAGTTTGCATAGTATTCTAATTCTGCATTTCACAGATTTTATTCATTTTGAGGAATATTTAATCATTTTTTGTGCAAGCGAGATGAGTAAATGCACACATTTAGTCTAGAACTATAATAACCATCATGTTCTCACACACACACACACACACTCTCTTTCTCTCTCTCACACACACACACACACACACACACACACACACACACACACACACACACACAGTGTTGACAGTAAGGCATCCAGAGACGGGCTAAAATCAGAAAGGCAGAGGAAGTGAAAGATGAGTATTTACGACAGACTCAGAGTCTGTTTACAGTGAGCCGTCCGTTTACAGTGATCCGTGTGTTTACATGAGCGTGATGTATGTCCTGTGTGTGTTTCTACAGGTAAAAACACACCTGCAGGCGCAGACGGTGGCGGCCATCGCTGTCGGACACCAGCACAACCATCAGGTAGCGCCTGTCACCCGATGCACCTCTAATTCTGGATTATTTTCCATCAACCACCCAAAACATGTGACCTGACCTCCGCATACTGTGTGTGTGTCGACACACCTCTCACTGTTCTGCTCTGGCAGCCAATCAGAGTCCAGCACAGAGAGGTGTGTGAACGAACACAGCGTCATATGATACAGCTGAACTCTGACCAGATCTTTATCAGCCAATCACAGATCAGAGTATATTTAAGTATATTTGAGTATATTTCAGTTTATTTGAGTTTATATGAATATATTTGAGATTAAATGAGTATGTGTATATTTGACAGTATTTAAGTTTAAATTGAATAAGTTCACAACACAACGAAATTAAGCCACAACACCACGAAAAGTGTGACCGTATTAGTGAGAGTGACTCTGATTGGTGCTCTTCAGAGTGTGTGTGACAGCATTAGTGAGTGTGACTCTGATTGGTGGTCAGAGTGTGTTTGACAGTATTAGTGAGAGTGACTCTGATTGGTGCTCCTCAGTGTGTGACAGCATTAGTGAGAGTGACTCTGATTGGTGCTCCTCAGAGTGTGTTTGACAGTATTAGTGAGAGTGACTCTGATTGGTGCTCTTCAGAGTGTGACAGCATTAGTGAGAGTGACTCTGATTGGTGCTCCTCAGTGTGTGTGTGTGTGACAGCATTAGTGAGAGTGACTCTGATTGGTGCTCTTCAGAGTGTGTTTGACGGTATTAGTGAGAGTGACTCTGATTGGTGCTCCTCAGAGTGTGTTTGACAGTATTAGTGAGAGTGACTCTGATTGGTGCTCTTCAGAGTGTGACAGCATTAGTGAGAGTGACTCTGATTGGTGCTCCTCAGTGTGTGTGTGTGTGACAGCATTAGTGAGAGTGACTCTGATTGGTGCTCTTCAGAGTGTGTTTGACGGTATTAGTGAGAGTGACTCTGATTGGTGCTCCTCAGAGTGTGTTTGACAGTATTAGTGAGAGTGACTCTGATTGGTGGTCAGAGTGTGTTTGACAGTATTAGTGAGAGTGACTCTGATTGGTGGTCAGAGTGTGTTTGACAGTATTAGTGAGAGTGACTCTGATTGGTGCTCCTCAGTGTGTGTGTGTGTGTGACAGCATTAGTGAGAGTGACTCTGATTGGTGCTCCTCAGAGTGTGTTTGACAGTATTAGTGAGAGTGACTCTGATTGGTGCACCTCAGAGTGTGACAGCATTAGTGAGAGTGACTCTGATTGGTGCTCCTCAGAGTGTGTTTGACAGTATTAGTGAGAGTGACTCTGATTGGTGCTGCTCAGTGTGTGACAGCATTAGTGAGAGTGACTCTGATTGGTGCTCTTCAGAGTGTGTTTGACGGTATTAGTGAGAGTGACTCTGATTGGTGCTCCTCAGAGTGTGTTTGACAGTATTAGTGAGAGTGACTCTGATTGGTGGTCAGAGTGTGTTTGACAGTATTAGTGAGAGTGACTCTGATTGGTGGTCAGAGTGTGTTTGACAGTATTAGTGAGAGTGACTCTGATTGGTGGTCAGAGTGTGTTTGACAGTATTAGTGAGAGTGACTCTGATTGGTGCTCCTCAGTGTGTGACAGCATTAGTGAGAGTGACTCTGATTGGTGCTCCTCAGAGTGTGTTTGACAGCATTAGTGAGAGTGACTCTGATTGGTGCTCCTCAGAGTGTGTTTGACAGCATTAGTGAGAGTGACTCTGATTGGTGCTCTTCAGAGTGTGTTTGACAGTATTGGTGAGAGTGACTCTGATTGGTGCTCCTCAGAGTGTGTTTGACAGCATTAGTGAGAGTGACTCTGATTGGTGCTCTTCAGAGTGAGTTTGACAGTATTAGTGAGAGTGACTCTGATTGGTGCTCCTCAGTGTGTGACAGCATTAGTGAGAGTGACTCTGATTGGTGCTCCTCAGTGTGTGACAGCATTAGTGAGAGTGACTCTGATTGGTGCTCCTCAGAGTGTGTTTGACATTATTAGTGAGAGTGACTCTGATTGGTGCTCCTCAGTGTGTGACAGCATTAGTGAGAGTGACTCTGATTGGTGCTCCTCAGTGTGTGACAGCATTAGTGAGAGTGACTCTGATTGGTGCTCCTCAGAGTGTGTTTGACAGTATTAGTGAGAGTGACTCTGATTGGTGCTCCTCAGTGTTTGACAGTATTAGTGAGAGTGACTCTGATTGGTGCTCCTCAGTGTGTGACAGCATTAGTGAGAGTGACTCTGATTGGTGCTCCTCAGAGTGTGTTTGACAGTATTAGTGAGAGTAACTCTGATTGGTGCTCCTCAGAGTGTGTTTGACAGTATTAGTGAGAGTGACTCTGATTGGTGCTCCTCAGAGTGTGTTTGACAGTATTAGTGAGAGTGACTCTGATTGGTGCTCCTCAGTGTTTGACAGTATTAGTGAGAGTGACTCTGATTGGTGCTCCTCAGTGTGTGACAGCATTAGTGAGAGTGACTCTGATTGGTGCTCCTCAGAGTGTGTTTGACAGTATTAGTGAGAGTAACTCTGATTGGTGCTCCTCAGAGTGTGTTTGACAGTATTAGTGAGAGTGACTCTGATTGGTGCTCCTCAGTGTGTGACAGCATTAGTGAGAGTGACTCTGATTGGTGCTCCTCAGAGTGTGTTTGACAGTATTAGTGAGAGTGACTCTGATTGGTGCTCCTCAGAGTGTGTTTGACAGTATTAGTGAGAGTGACTCTGATTGGTGCTCCTCAGTGTTTGACAGTATTAGTGAGAGTGACTCTGATTGGTGCTCCTCAGTGTGTGACAGCATTAGTGAGAGTGACTCTGATTGGTGCTCCTCAGAGTGTGTTTGACAGTATTAGTGAGAGTAACTCTGATTGGTGCTCCTCAGAGTGTGTTTGACAGTATTAGTGAGAGTGACTCTGATTGGTGCTCTTCAGAGTGTGTTTGACGGTATTAGTGAGAGTGACTCTGATTGGTGCTCTTCAGAGTGTGTTTGACGGTATTAGTGAGAGTGACTCTGATTGGTGCTCCTCAGAGTGTGTTTGACAGTATTAGTGAGAGTAACTCTGATTGGTGCTCCTCAGAGTGTGTTTGACAGTATTAGTGAGAGTGACTCTGATTGGTGCTCTTCAGAGTGTGTTTGACGGTATTAGTGAGAGTGACTCTGATTGGTGCTCTTCAGAGTGTGTTTGACGGTATTAGTGAGAGTGACTCTGATTGGTGCTCTTCAGAGTGTGTTTGACAGCATTAGTGAGAGTGACTCTGATTGGTGCTCCTCAGAGTGTGTTTGACAGCATTAGTGAGAGTGACTCTGATTGGTGCTCCTCAGAGTGTGTTTGACAGCATTAGTGAGAGTGACTCTGATTGGTGCTCCTCAGTGTGTAACAGCATTAGTGAGAGTGACTCTGACTGGTGCTCCTCAGAGTGTGTTTGACAGTATTAGTGAGAGTGACTCTGATTGGTGCTCCTCAGTGTGTGACAGCATTAGTGAGAGTGACTCTGATTGGTGCTCCTCAGTGTGTGACAGCATTAGTGAGAGTGACTCTGATTGGTGCTCCTCAGAGTGTGTTTGACAGCATTAGTGAGAGTGACTCTGATTGGTGCTCCTCAGAGTGTGTTTGACAGCATTAGTGAGAGTGACTCTGATTGGTGCTCCTCAGTGTGTGACAGCATTAGTGAGAGTGACTCTGATTGGTGCTCCTCAGTGTGTGACAGCATTAGTGAGAGTGACTCTGATTGGTGCTCCTCAGAGTGTGTTTGACAGCATTAGTGAGAGTGACTCTGATTGGTGCTCCTCAGAGTGTGTTTGACAGCATTAGTGAGAGTGACTCTGATTGGTGCTCCTCAGTGTGTGACAGCATTAGTGAGAGTGACTCTGATTGGTGCTCCTCAGTGTGTGACAGCATTAGTGAGAGTGACTCTGATTGGTGCTCCTCAGAGCGTGTTTGACAGCATTAGTGAGAGTGACTCTGATTGGTGCTCCTCAGTGTGTGACAGCATTAGTGAGAGTGACTCTGATTGGTGCTCCTCAGTGTGTGACAGCATTAGTGAGAGTGACTCTGATTGGTGCTCCTCAGAGTGTGACAGTATTAGTGAGAGTGACTCTGATTGGTGCTCCTCAGAGTGTGTTTGACAGTATTAGTGAGAGTGACTCTGATTGGTGCTCCTCAGTGTGTGACAGCATTAGTGAGAGTGACTCTGATTGGTGCTCCTCAGAGTGTGACAGTATTAGTGAGAGTGACTCTGATTGGTGCTCCTCAGTGTGTGACAGCATTAGTGAGAGTGACTCTGATTGGTGCTCCTCAGAGTGTGACAGTATTAGTGAGAGTGACTCTGATTGGTGCTCCTCAGAGTGTGTGACAGCATTAGTGAGAGTGACTCTGATTGGTGCTCCTCAGTGTGTGACAGCATTAGTGAGAGTGACTCTGATTGGTGCTCCTCAGAGTATGTGACAGCATTAGTGAGAGTGACTCTGATTGGTGCTCCTCAGTGTGTGACAGCATTAGTGAGAGTGACTCTGATTGGTGCTCCTCAGTGTGTGACAGCATTAGTGAGAGTGACTCTGATTGGTGCTCCTCAGAGTGTGTTTGACAGTATTAGTGAGAGTGACTCTGATTGGTGCTCCTCAGAGTGTGTTTGACAGCATTAGTGAGAGTGACTCTGATTGGTGCTCCTCAGAGTGTGTTTGACAGCATTAGTGAGAGTGACTCTGATTGGTGCTCCTCAGAGTGTGTGTGACAGCATTAGTGAGAGTGACTCTGATTGGTGCTCCTCAGAGTGTGTTTGACAGCATTAGTGAGAGTGACTCTGATTGGTGCTCCTCAGAGTGTGTGTGACAGCATTAGTGAGAGTGACTCTGATTGGTGCTCCTCAGAGTGTGTTTGACAGCATTAGTGAGAGTGACTCTGATTGGTGCTCCTCAGTGTGTGACAGCATTAGTGAGAGTGACTCTGACTGGTGCTCCTCAGAGTGTGTTTGACAGCATTAGTGAGAGTGACTCTGATTGGTGCTCCTCAGTGTGTGTGTGTGTGTGACAGCATTAGTGAGAGTGACTCTGATTGGTGCTCCTCAGTGTGTAACAGCATTAGTGAGAGTGACTCTGATTGGTGCTCCTCAGAGTGTGTTTGACAGCATTAGTGAGAGTGACTCTGATTGGTGCTCCTCAGTGTGTGACAGTATTAGTGAGAGTGACTCTGACTGGTGCTCCTCAGAGTGTGTTTGACAGCATTAGTGAGAGTGACTCTGATTGGTGCTCCTCAGTGTGTGACAGCATTAGTGAGAGTGACTCTGATTGGTGCTCCTCAGTGTGTGACAGCATTAGTGAGAGTGACTCTGATTGGTGCTCCTCAGAGTGTGTTTGACAGTATTAGTGAGAGTGACTCTGATTGGTGCTCCTCAGTGTGTGACAGCATTAGTGAGAGTGACTCTGATTGGTGCTCCTCAGTGTGTGACAGCATTAGTGAGAGTGACTCTGATTGGTGCTCCTCAGAGCGTGTTTGACAGCATTAGTGAGAGTGACTCTGATTGGTGCTCCTCAGAGTGTGTTTGACAGCATTAGTGAGAGTGACTCTGATTGGTGCTCCTCAGTGTGTGACAGCATTAGTGAGAGTGACTCTGATTGGTGCTCCTCAGTGTGTGACAGCATTAGTGAGAGTGACTCTGATTGGTGCTCCTCAGAGTGTGACAGCATTAGTGAGAGTGACTCTGATTGGTGCTCCTCAGAGTGTGTTTGACAGTATTAGTGAGAGTGACTCTGATTGGTGCTCCTCAGTGTGTGACAGCATTAGTGAGAGTGACTCTGATTGGTGCTCCTCAGTGTGTGACAGCATTAGTGAGAGTGACTCTGATTGGTGCTCCTCAGAGCGTGTTTGACAGCATTAGTGAGAGTGACTCTGATTGGTGCTCCTCAGAGTGTGTTTGACAGCATTAGTGAGAGTGACTCTGATTGGTGCTCCTCAGTGTGTGACAGCATTAGTGAGAGTGACTCTGATTGGTGCTCCTCAGAGTGTGTTTGACAGCATTAGTGAGAGTGACTCTGATTGGTGCTCCTCAGAGTGTGTTTGACAGTATTAGTGAGAGTGACTCTGATTGGTGCTCAGAGTGTGTTTGACAGCATTAGTGAGAGTGACTCTGATTGGTGCTCCTCAGTGTGTGACAGCATTAGTGAGAGTGACTCTGATTGGTGCTCCTCAGAGTGTGTTTGACAGCATTAGTGAGAGTGACTCTGATTGGTGCTCCTCAGTGTGTGACAGCATTAGTGAGAGTGACTCTGATTGGTGCTCCTCA
Source organism: Semotilus atromaculatus (assembly GCA_031834385.1). Classification (NCBI taxonomy): domain Eukaryota; kingdom Metazoa; phylum Chordata; class Actinopteri; order Cypriniformes; family Leuciscidae; genus Semotilus; species Semotilus atromaculatus. The sequence goes on along the minus strand of JAULUF010000021.1, from coordinate 92,357 downwards.
GAGTGTGTTTGACAGCATTAGTGAGAGTGACTCTGATTGGTGCTCCTCAGAGTGTGTTTGACAGCATTAGTGAGAGTGACTCTGATTGGTGCTCCTCAGTGTGTGACAGCATTAGTGAGAGTGACTCTGATTGGTGCTCCTCAGAGTGTGTTTGACAGCATTAGTGAGAGTGACTCTGATTGGTGCTCCTCAGTGTGTGACAGCATTAGTGAGAGTGACTCTGATTGGTGCTCCTCAGAGCGTGTCGAGCGCGTTCCTGTCCATCTACCAGCGCGAGGGCGTGGCGGGTCTGTGGCGGGGGGTGAACGGGGCCGTGCCGAGGGTCACGGTGGGGTCAGCGGCTCAACTCTCCACGTTCAGCTCGGCTAAAGACTGGCTCACACGCGTACAGGTCAGCACACACACACCGTCATATATATAATTGAGATGGTCATTATGACTTTTGCTATTAAACTTTTGCTATTACCCTTTTTTTATAGTATGTATCTTCTTCAGTGGGAGGGTTAGTGCTTCGGAAGGCAAACGTGCCTAACTATAAGTAGGTAATGTAAACTAGCGCTATAAGACCGGTTAAGTGTGTGTGTGTGTGTGTTTCAGTGGTTCAGTCCGCACAGTTGCCTCATCGCGCTCACCGCTGCCATGATTAGCGGAGTCGCCGTGTCGATCACGATGACACCGTTTGATGTCATCAGCACACGACTGTACAACCAACCAGTGGACGAGTTTAAAAAGGTAAAACACATACTTTATTTACCAAGATTATATAAAATAATATTAATTTCAGTGTTGGGAGTAACTCATTACAAGTAACTTGAGTTATGTAATCTGATTAGTTTTTAAGTAACTTGTAAAGTAATGCATTACGTGTGTGTGTGTGTGTGTGTGTGTGTGTGTGAACATGATGGTTTTTGTAGTTCTAGATTAAATGTGATCATTTACACATCTTACTCGTACACAAAAAAAAGATTCAATATTCCACCAAATGAATAAAATCAGTGAAATGGAGAATCAGAATACTATGCAAACCTCCAATAACTGAGATTAAATGTGTATGCATTTAATCTCACTTTATTAATCAATTTGCATTTCCTTCAGCCTGAGGCTTATTTGTTCACTTTTGGTGTGAAAGGGTCTTTATGTTTGGCCAAAAATATAACTTTTTTGTTATAAAAAAAGCCCAGCCCAGGGGTCTAATTTATAAAACCGTGTGTACGCCAGAACCTGCGCAGAATCCCCTTCATAACCCAGTCAGAGGAAGATTGTGTCCTCACTCTCCCCGAAATAACCATACATGAGCTTACGCCTCGTTTTACTGTGCATATCCTCATCTGCATATCATTTGCATATAATTATTCATCCATGTGATAACATGTTTAACTGTACAAGACATTAGGAAAATATGAAATACGGATGTGGGTCACATTACATTAATACAAATAATTTATCCTTAAATACAAGTCTATCCTTGCCTTGTTTTTGAATAAATAAAATAGTGTAAAATACATTTCAGAGAAAGTTTTTCTCAATCTTTTCCTCTGGCCAAATAGTATTTTTAATTGAATATTCCCGTCAAGTTTGTTTTTATAAATCGCAACGCATGCGTGTGGCGTGGCTCTCAGGGCTGTGTGTGCGACGCAACGGTTATAAATGAGGCCCCTGGTGAAAAAAAGTGACGCAAATAACATTTCTAAAAAAGACTCTAAGTAACGCAATTAGTTACTTTTTAAGGGAGTAACACAATAATGTAATGCATTACTATTCACAGTAAGTTTCCCCAACACTAATGTGCGTGTGCTGGTCGTGTCAGGGCCGGCTGTACCGCGGGTTCGGGGACTGTGTGCTGAAGGTCTGTGCCGCGGAGGGGGTTGTGGGTCTGTATAAGGGAATGACGCCGGTGTTTGTGCGCTTGGCTCCTCATACGGTTCTCAGTATGGTCATCTGGGACGTCCTGAGACAGCGAGCGCTGCTGTACACACACTGAAGAGGACACACACTCCAGATGATGCTGTACACACACTGAAGAGGACACACACTCCAGATGATGCTGAACGCTTATGTGTGTTAGCGTCACGCCGGAACGGGTTTACCTCAGTGTTACTTCCAATAACTATAAAGACTCTTTGTGTTTTTAATATGTGATGATTAAAGTTTTTACTTACTGACGTGATTATTAGTGCAGCTTCAGAACACAAATAACACCAGTGACTTTAGTTCATACCTGGGTTTCTCTGACACGACTTTTTAAACCTAAAATATTCTCACACACCAAGTGAATATTTCCATAATTTATCGACATATTCGCATGTTAACGGTTCCCTGATGTCGGCTAAATATTACATATTTTAGTACTTGTTTTCATTGGAATTGGTTTTCATTTTAAATTATTTTTGTTGCATTTTTATGATTTCATTATAGCATTTTATCAACTCACGATCTCTGCCCTGCAGTTCCTCACGAAGCCCAGTTTCAGAAACACTGTTTAAAATATGCACAAATAAACTTTTAGGCATTATATTAAATGTTTATAATCTACAATGTTTATATTTTAAGAATAAACGGATAAAATATCGCTGGCTTCCCTAAACCCACCGGCCGCGATCTGTTGTCTGAGGTAAAACTGTGTAAATCACGTGACCCGAGTCGTGTCACAGCACATGCACGCGCCTCTCATCGAGTCCTCTGCAGTTCTGTCATGTTTTTTTGTAAATTCATAAGTTCTGTGGTTATTTTTGTATGGTTCTCTGCTGTTTCTCCAGCAGGTGGCGCTGCATGATGAGCTACTGTGATGTTCTTCCTCTTTGAGATGTTGAAGTTCACTTACTCTCTTCATTTTCACTTCTAGTTTTATCGTGAGACGTAGTAATTATAACCATCAGCAGATCTGAGAAGAAACAAAAAATAATCTCTACGCCTTTTGACACAATACAAGGCATTGTAATACAGTTCAGAGTGTAAACAAGGAATAACAACAACTAAAATATAAACTGAATGTGTGTAAAAATTACAAATAAAACAAATAATAACAAAAGAAAGAAAGAATTCGGAATAAAAAGTTCTATATTGTATTAAGGCAATTTAATGAATTAAAAAAGATTTAAACTTTTTGTTTTGTGTTCTCGTGTTTGAAAGAGGTTTAAAGTATATTGTGAGATCTCTGTTATAAAAGGTAATATACGAGTTATTATTTAAAACTTTGACAAAATAATTAAAAGATTATTAATATAACTTTGATTTTCAGAAAAATATGGGTTTTGAAAACAAACAAAAATGTAATTAAATTTTAAGTATTTGAAAGTCAGTCCAAAAAGAAATAGAAAAAGGGCAATACAAAAATAAATTAAGGATGCTTTGCTACTGTGAGTATCAGGAATCAGATGAAGTGAATAAAGTGTTGGTGTTTGTACTTTTCCTTCAGAGAAGCTCGTGAATAAATGTTTGTGTGATACACACACACCCAGTGCAGATAAAGCCGCGTCATCACCGAATAAACAGGTTAAACCACTTCTCTGAGACTGAGCTCAATGGTGAATCTTGATTTATGAATCAGGGTTTGAACAAACAAACCTTTATATTACTATTTTTACATTACCATTTCAAAAAACGACATCAGTCCTCATAAGTCTGATAAGTCCCTATAACCTGACGTCACTCAGGCTGCGCTTATAAACGTGTGTTTGTCGTTAAATTAGATAAAGAAGTGTGTGTGAATCATGTTCCTCATCTGTCCTGTGGGCGGAGTTCGTGTCAGGACTCGGATGATGTCATCGCGGCTGCGCATGCGCCCTCCCGCCGCAGTGACGTCACCGACGCATTCCTCAGCCCCTCCCCCTCCGGACTGATGGAGGCTAAACTCAATAAACCCGCAGATAAATGCTCATACACGCCGCATGTTAAGTGGGTCATAAAGTTTGCATAAGTCTATATAGTTTGTTTAATTCATACAGTTTTGGTTTATATAGTTTGTATAGTTTATGTAGCTTATATAGTTCATATGGTTTGAAGATTGTATACTTATAGTTCATACGGTTTATGTAGTTTGGAGTTTAAGAGATAAGTTTAGGCTATGTAATTTGTTTAATGTACTTTGTTGTTTATATATATTGTATATGGCAATGGCAATTGTCTTTATATAGCACCATTAAAAACAACCCAAGTTGACCAATGTGCCTTAATATAAACACAAACACATTACTAAATTAAATTAGATTATAAATTAAATTATTACTAAATGTATAGTTTTTATAATTAGTTTAATTCATGTAGTTTAGGTTTATATAGTTCGAATAGCTCATTTGTTTCGTGTGTTGGAGATGCAGGAGAGAGAGAAGAGGGGGATGGGCGGACACACTGAGGGAGGTAGAGAATAACAGAACAATGAGACGACACACACACACACTCACTCAAACAGACACACACACACACGCACACTCGCTCACTCAAACAGACACACACACACACACACACACACTCAAACAGACACACACACTCACTCAAACAGACACACACACACACTCACACTCACTCACTCAAACACACACACACACACTCACTCAAACAGACACACACACACACACACACACACTCACTCACTCACTCAAACACACACACTCAGATAAACAGGAGCTGAGCTGGAAAAGGCAGGTACAGTCACATCCTGTTGCCTCAGTGTTGTAAAGCAGAAAAAACGGTGTGTGTGTGTGTGTGTCACATATTTGACTGTGCTTTGTCAGTCAGTAACTGTTTAACTCTTCACCTCTGCTGATCTGAGAGAGTGAGTGTGTGTGTGTGTGAGAGAGAGAGAGAGAGAGGGGAAAAGGCGTGTCCTCGTGACCAGATACGATACTGCTCTCTCTCTCTCTCTCTCTCTCTCTCTCTCTCTCTCTCTCACACACACACTCTTCTACACGGATCGCAGCACAGAGGACCGACAGGCTGGAAGAGTTGATCTGCTGCTCGGGAGTTGATCAGGTAAACTCGACGAGAAAGAAAAGAGCCGCGATCAGACTCAAACTCACTGATTCCTCAACAGAAACACAGGGTCACCGTATAGATGTGTGTTTGTGTGAAGTTCTGTTCTTCATCTGTCATTCAGTCGTGTGTGTGTGTGTGTGAGAGAGAGAGAGAGAGAGAGTGTGTGTGTGTGTGTGTGTGTGTGTGTGTTTGTGTTTGTGTGAAGTTCTGCTCTTCATCTGTCATTCAGTCGTGTGTGTGTGTGTGTGAGAGAGAGAGAGAGAGAGAGAGAGAGAGAGTGTGTGTGTTTGTGTGAAGTTCTGCTCTTCATCTGTCATTCAGTCGTGTGTGTGTGAGAGAGAGAGAGAGTGTGTGTTTGTGTTTGTGTGAAGTTCTGCTCTTCATCTGTCATTCAGTCATGTGTGTGTGTGTGTGTGTGAAGGACACACTCCACACGTGTGTGTTTTCTGATTTATTCTGTACGTCAGCGTACATTGGACCCAAATCAGCTCGACACACTCACGCCTGAAGTCTTGAAGACTCGCACACGCCTAAACTCGTCTCACTCTGATCACAGTTGTGTGCTTAATTATTATAATTTATTTAGTTAATCTCTTCTCTCTGCAAAAGTGTTCAGTAATATTAGTAATATTATATAACTATGTAGTTTGGATAATTTTTATAGTTTAAGTTTATATAATTTTATAAACTTATAACTTTATATAAAGTTTATGTAGATTGGATAGTTCGTAAATTCTTAGTTGTAACGTGTCTGTTCTGTGTTAGTTTCATTTTCATCCTGAGTTTCTAGTTAGTTCCCTTGTTTAATAGTTTCTAGAGTCCCTATTTCCACATGCCTGAATCATAATCATGATCATAATCACACACTGTTGGTAGGTTGGCCAGAGCTGTTCTCCAGAGGGGTTCTCCGTTCTGCCCTGATGGAGTTTTGGTTCCTTTCCACTGTCGCCTTTTCCCACCATTGGCTTGGCTTGCTTAGTTGGGGATAATAAATGTAATATTTAATTTAATATTCAACAATAATATTGATCTGCCTGCATTGACACCATTATACAAGAACTGATCTGAGCTGGACGATGACAGCTATATATATATATATATATATATATATATATATATAAATTAACTAAAGTAATAACTTTTTAAAATAAAAAATGAATCATCACGCTATTTCTTCTGGAAACAAACTTTTTTGCATTATTTTCCTGTTATCTCTGTAAAGCTGCTTTGAATCTCTGTATTGTAAGAAGCGCTATATAAACAAATGTGAAATGTGACGCCTGTTCTGTTGGATCTTTGATTGCAACGTCTGTATTTAAGCCTTGAGTTTCTCTCGTTCATTTGTCCGTTATCGTCTATGTTTATGTGGTTGTGTTTGTATTATCTCTCCTGTTATCTGCTGCGATCTACTGAGTGTTTCTGTTGCATATTTATTAAAGACTGTGTTTTTGTTCCTACTTCTGTGTCGTGAGCCGCTCCTTCATAGTGAGTAAAACAGAAACAGACACACCGTCAGTCCAGTTTCTGTGCCTGGAGCAGGGCAAGGAATGCAGGAAAGGGGAAGGAAAGCAGGCCTGCCCGGTGTGGGTCCTCGGGGGAGTGGGTGCTGGTGAACCCCAAGATGAGGACGTCGTCACCAGCCCCGCTCCAGACCCAGAGCCCAGGACAGACCCAGAGCCCCACACCACCAGGGAGAAACACTAGAGCCGATGCCTGAGCCAAACCTCGCCTGAGCCCAACGGACAGTCTGACCAGGTGCGTGAGCCGCTTACATCGTCCACTCCTGGCGCTGTGGATGAGTTGCGACAGGCCTCTGGAAATTATTCAGAGGAACTGGAAGAGGCAATTACCCTGTTTCACCCGTGTCTCCAGAGTCTATCCGTACCTCCACCTCGGTCCTCCTGCTCCACCTCGGTCCTCCGGCTCCACCTCGGTCCTCCGGCTCCACCTCGGTCCTCCTGCTCCACCTCGTTCCTCCTGCTCCACCTCGGTCCTCCTGCTCCACCTCGGTCCTCCGGCTCCACCTCGGTCCTCCTGCTCCACCTCGTTCCTCCTGCTCCACCTCGGTCCTCCTGCTCCACCTCGGTCCTCCGGCTCCACCTCGGTCCTCCGGCTCCACCTCTGTCCTCCTGCTCCACCTCGGTCCTCCGGCTCCACCTCGGTCCTCCGGCTCCACCTCGGTCCTCCGGCTCCACCTCGATCCTCCTGCTCCACCTCGTTCCTCCTGCTCCACCTCGGTCCTCCTGCTCCACCTCGGTCCTCCGGCTCCACCTCGGTCCTCCGGCTCCACCTCGGTCCTCCTGCTCCACCTCGGTCCTCCGGCTCCACCTCGTTCCTCCTGCTCCACCTCGGTCCTCCTGCTCCACCTCGGTCCTCCTGCTCCACCTCGGTCCTCCTGCTCCACCTCGGTCCTCCGGCTCCACCTCGGTCCTCCGGCTCCACCTCTGTCCTCCTGCTCCACCTCGGTCCTCCGGCTCCACCTCGGTCCTCCGGCTCCACCTCGGTCCTCCGGCTCCACCTCGATCCTCCTGCTCCACCTCGTTCCTCCTGCTCCACCTCGGTCCTCCTGCTCCACCTCGGTCCTCCGGCTCCACCTCGGTCCTCCGGCTCCACCTCGGTCCTCCTGCTCCACCTCGGTCCTCCGGCTCCACCTCGTTCCTCCTGCTCCACCTCGGTCCTCCTGCTCTACCTCGGTCCTCCTGCTCCACCTCGTTCCTCCTGCTCCACCTCGTTCCTCCTGCTCCACCTCGGTCCTCCTGCTCCACCTCGGTCCTCCTGCTCCACCTCGTTCCTCCTGCTCCACCTCGTTCCTCCTGCTCCACCTCGGTCCTCCTGCTCCACCTCGGTCCTCCGTGACATTAGTGTTTATTTTGTTTAAGTTTATATAGTTGATGTACTTTGAAGTAGTTTATGCTGTTTGTATAATTTATCTATGTAGTTTGTATATTATTTTATTTAGTTAGTTAATATATATGCAAAAGTGTACAGTAACTCCATGTGCAATAAAACGTCAGTTGATTTGACTGGTTTGGTCTGTTTCAGCATCATGGCGTCCGCGGCCCCTCAGAAGAGGATGGTGTCGTCTGTCTCCATCACTCTGGCGTCTCCGTTCAGGGCGACCGTCACCCCGACGGCTCAGGTCCACAGCAGCCCGACGCGAGAGCAGCCGCGACTACGGAGCTCAGCGTCACATGACGAACGGATCAGCCCGCTGTACGCCCAGCCCACCGCCGCCCCCTGCAGGCGGGACAGCACACGCACACAGGACGGTGAGGAGCGCTTCACTACACAGCAGTTCAACGCAGCTTCACACGACACCATGCTCGTGATTATAGTCGCATTTGGCGAGTTAGAGCTGGGCGATAATATATTTTGCGCAGTTGAGATTTGCTCTACATTACATATGTGTGATAGTAAACAGGATTTGCTGATTGATTCTTGATCTGTTAGTGTTTGTAAGCAGTAACTCTGATGACCTCCCTCCTCCATGTGACCCCTGCGACCCCGAGCCCGGACCCCCGGACGCTCCTGCAGAGCTCAGTCTGTCAGAGAGCCCGGCGCCCCCTGCTGGAGGCATGGTGAACGAGCCGTCAGCCGGACCGCACTCTACCGGTGAGAATCCTCCTGATAACTGGAATAATCTTGTGAGAGGACAGTTGTTCATGGGTGTGTGTGTGTGTGTGTGTGCCTCAGATGTGTGTGGGTTCTGCCGTAAGCTGGTGCCGCTGTCTGAACCGGCCATCGACGCTCTGAACCGCACGTACCACGCCTCGTGCTTCCAGTGCCGGCAGTGCCACACTCCACTGGCTGCCAGACTCTACTACACAAAATCTGGGATTCCTCTGTGTGAAGACTGTTACCAGGTACTGAGTGTGTGTGAGTGTGTGTGTGAGAGTGTGTGTGTGTGAGGACTGTTACCAGGTACTGAGTGTGTGTGTGTGTGTGTGTGTGTGCGTGTGTGTATCTCAGAATAAACCCGACAGCGTGATCAGGATCAGGTCTACATTAGCCTGAATGGGTTTATTCTGAGATACACACACACACACACACGCACACACGCACACACCTGAAGGGGTTTATTCTGAGATAACAAATGTACATTATCCTGGTGTTATCTGGGAATATCACACTGTTGGATCATGGAGCGATTGACCAATCAGAATCAAGTATTGCACAGAGCCGCGTAATAACACACATTATATTTTTATGATGATTATGACAGGCTAGTCTGGAGCCGTGCTGGGCGTGTGGTGACGTCATCAAGGACCATGTGATCCGAGCGCTGGAACGAGCCTATCACCCGCCCTGTTTCGTGTGCGTGACGTGCCGGCAGCCAATCGGAGAGCAGCGTTTTGCGCAGGGGGAAGTGGGAGAGGTGTACTGTCTGCAGGACTACTACAGGTACAGCACCCACAGCGCCACTTCATTCCCCGACCTACAACTAAACATTCCTGTGAGGCTGTGATTGGATAACTGGAGTAACCAGGGGACCAATGGCATCGCAGCATCTCTGTGGGCGGAGTGGAAGAGTGATGATGTCGATCTCTCGAAGGAAACGCTGTTTTATTCTCAAATGTTTCACCCGATATTCCAGTTTTGCGCAGGAGCTCATGCTGATGTTGAATAACAGATATAAAAGTCATTATGATATTATTATAATGAATAACTCATGTGTTTCTGTGCAGGAAATACGCTCCTCAGTGCCGCTCGTGCGCAGAGCTGATAATCCCTCGAGACGACGGCACAGACAGCTTCACCGTGCAGTGTCTGGGTCACTCGTACCACGAGCACTGTTACCGCTGCGAGGTGTGTGTGTGTGTGTGTGTGTGTGTGTGTGTGTGTGTCTGGGTCACTCGTACCACGAGCACTGTTACCGCTGCGAGGTGTGTGTGTGTGTGTGTGTGTGTGTGTGTGTGTCTGGGTCACTCGTACCACGAGCACTGTTACCGCTGCGAGGTGTGTGTGTGTGTGTGTGTGTGTGTGTGTGTGTCTGGGTCACTCGTACCACGAGCACTGTTACCGCTGCGAGGTGTGTGTGTGTGTGTGTGTGTGTGTGTGTGTGTGTGTCTGGGTCACTCGTACCACGAGCACTGTTACCGCTGCGAGGTGTGTGTGTGTGTGTGTGTGTGTGTGTGTGTCTGGGTCACTCGTACCACGAGCACTGTTACCGCTGCGAGGTGTGTGTGTGTGTGTGTGTGTGTGTGTCTGGGTCACTCGTACCACGAGCACTGTTACCGCTGCGAGGTGTGTGTGTGTGTGTGTGTGTGTGTGTGTGTGTCTGGGTCACTCGTACCACGAGCACTGTTACCGCTGCGAGGTGTGTGTGTGTGTGTGTGTGTGTGTGTGTGTGTGTGTCTGGGTCACTCGTACCACGAGCACTGTTACCGCTGCGAGGTGTGTGTGTGTGTGTGTGTGTGTGTGTGTGTGTCTGGGTCACTCGTACCACGAGCACTGTTACCGCTGCGAGGTGTGTGTGTGTGTGTGTGTGTGTGTGTCTGGGTCACTCGTACCACGAGCACTGTTACCGCTGCGAGGTGTGTGTGTGTGTGTGTGTGTGTGTGTGTGTGTGTGTGTCTGGGTCACTCGTACCACGAGCACTGTTACCGCTGCGAGGTGTGTGTGTGTGTGTGTGTGTGTGTGTCTGGGTCACTCGTACCACGAGCACTGTTACTGCTGCGAGGTGTGTGTGTGTGTGTGTGTGTGTGTGTGTGTGTCTGGGTCACTCGTACCACGAGCACTGTTACCGCTGCGAGGTGTGTGTGTGTGTGTGTGTGTGTGTGTGTGTCTGGGTCACTCGTACCACGAGCACTGTTACCGCTGCGAGGTGTGTGTGTGTGTGTGTGTGTGTGTGTGTCTGGGTCACTCGTACCACGAGCACTGTTACCGCTGCGAGGTGTGTGTGTGTGTGTGTGTGTGTGTGTCTGGGTCACTCGTACCACGAGCACTGTTACCGCTGCGAGGTGTGTGTGTGTGTGTGTGTGTGTGTGTGTGTGTCTGGGTCACTCGTACCACGAGCACTGTTACCGCTGCGAGGTGTGTGTGTGTGTGTGTGTGTGTGTGTGTGTGTGTGTGTCTGGGTCACTCGTACCACGAGCACGGTTACCGCTGCGAGGTGTGTGTGTGTGTGTGTGTGTGTGTGTGTGTGTGTGTGTGTGTCTGGGTCACTCGTACCACGAGCACTGTTACCGCTGCGAGGTGTGTGTGTGTGTGTCTGGGTCACTCGTACCACGAGCACTGTTACCGCTGCGAGGTGTGTGTGTGTGTGTGTGTGTGTGTGTGTCTGGGTCACTCGTACCACGAGCACTGTTACCGCTGCGAGGTGTGTGTGTGTGTGTGTGTGTGTGTGTGTCTGGGTCACTCGTACCACGAGCACTGTTACCGCTGCGAGGTGTGTGTGTGTGTGTGTGTGTGTGTGTGTGTGTGTGTCTGGGTCACTCGTACCACGAGCACTGTTACCGCTGCGAGGTGTGTGTGTGTGTGTGTGTGTGTGTCTGGGTCACTCGTACCACGAGCACTGTTACCGCTGCGAGGTGTGTGTGTGTGTGTGTGTGTGTGTCTGGGTCACTCGTACCACGAGCACTGTTACCGCTGCGAGGTGTGTGTGTGTGTGTGTGTGTGTGTGTGTGTGTCTGGGTCACTCGTACCACGAGCACTGTTACCGCTGCGAGGTGTGTGTGTGTGTGTGTGTGTGTGTGTCTGGGTCACTCGTACCACGAGCACTGTTACCGCTGCGAGGTGTGTGTGTGTGTGTGTGTGTGTGTGTGTCTGGGTCACTCGTACCACGAGCACTGTTACTGCTGCGAGGTGTGTGTGTGTGTGTGTGTGTGTGTCTGGGTCACTCGTACCACGAGCACTGTTACCGCTGCGAGGTGTGTGTGTGTGTGTGTGTGTGTGTGTGTGTGTGTGTCTGGGCCACTCGTACCACGAGCACTGTTACTGCTGCGAGGTGTGTGTGTGTGTGTGTGTGTGTGTGTCTGGGCCACTCGTACCACGAGCACTGTTACCGCTGCGAGGTGTGTGTGTGTGTGTGTCTGGGTCACTCGTACCACGAGCACTGTTACCGCTGCGAGGTGTGTGTGTGTGTGTGTGTGTGTGTGTGTGTGTCTGGGCCACTCGTACCACGAGCACTGTTACCGCTGCGAGGTGTGTGTGTGTGTGTGTGTGTGTGTGTGTGTGTCTGGGCCACTCGTACCACGAGCACTGTTACTGCTGCGAGGTGTGTGTGTGTGTGTGTGTGTGTGTGTGTCTGGGCCACTCGTACCACGAGCACTGTTACCGCTGCGAGGTGTGTGTGTGTGTGTGTGTGTGTGTGTGTGTGTGTGTCTGGGTCACTCGTACCACGAGCACTGTTACCGCTGCGAGGTGTGTGTGTGTGTGTGTGTGTGTGTCTGGGTCACTCGTACCACGAGCACTGTTACCGCTGCGAGGTGTGTGTGTGTGTGTGTGTGTGTGTGTGTGTGTCTGGGCCACTCGTACCACGAGCACTGTTACCGCTGCGAGGTGTGTGTGTGTGTGTGTGTGTGTGTCTGGGCCACTCGTACCACGAGCACTGTTACTGCTGCGAGGTGTGTGTGTGTGTGTGTGTGTGTGTGTGTCTGGGCCACTCGTACCACGAGCACTGTTACCGCTGCGAGGTGTGTGTGTGTGTGTGTGTGTGTGTCTGGGCCACTCGTACCACGAGCACTGTTACCGCTGCGAGGTGTGTGTGTGTGTGTGTGTGTGTGTGTGTGTGTGTGTGTGTGTGTGTGTGTGTGTCTGGGTCACTCGTACCACGAGCACTGTTACCGCTGCGAGGTGTGTGTGTGTGTGTGTGTGTGTGTGTGCGTGCGTGCTATTTTAAAGTTAAAGGTATTTTATTGTCTTTCTGCACATGATACGATATATGTACTCAGGACCTGCAGCGTAAAAACAAAAAAGAAGATAAGTCAAAAATAGTTTAACAGACTAAATTTAAAAATAACTTAGTAAACTAAAAATACCTGAAAAGGTAAACCCTATATAAATAACTAAGCAGCAAGTTTTTAAAAGCAGTGCATCAGATTCACAAATACACAGAGCATATGATGATGATTTCTGAATGCTTTTCTTGATTATGTGAACATTATGGGATCGTTACTTTTGACTTTTGAATATTTCCTAAAGTTCTGAAACATTAGAAAAACGTTAGACGAGCGTCCAACTAAAACACTCCATGAACGATGTATAAAAACTGTTTTTGTGCTGATGTTTTTAGAACATTATTAAAGACCAGATCACTGAGAAAACGTTCTGTTAGCCGACCTAGTATTACAAAACGGCACAAAACCCATGATGCTGTGCAACATAACTCTCACTTTCTCTCTCTCTCTCTCTCTCTCTCACTCACTCTCTCACACACACACACACACACACACACACACACACACACACACACACACACACACACACACACACACACACACACACACACACACACACACAGGTGTGCCGTGTGCTTCTGTCCCCGGAGCCCAATGACAACGGCTGCCACCCGCTGGACGGCCAGATCCTGTGCAGGCCGTGTCACGTGACTCTGGTCCAGCGCGCGTCACTGTGACGAGGACACGCCCACTGCGTTGAGGACACGCCCACTGTGACGAGGACACGCCCACTGTGCTAGACACAGAAACAACAATCGCTTCTTTTATTATCTTATGCTTTCTTTCAACATTCCTCTGATTATATCAATGTACACTAGCGGTCAAAGTCTGGAATCTGTACGATTGTTTCATGTTTGGAAACTGCATTTATTTTATCTAAAATACAGTGAAATATTACAATTAAAAATAGCTGTTTTCTATGTGAATATCTTTTGACCATTACTGTATCAGACATATCAACTGTAGTCTTTTGCACTCTTTTTTGTAATATGCACAAATTGCAAAGCACCAAAGATATTTATTCAACAGCAGCAACACCAATATTCCATATTCATTGTTATATCCATTGTAAAAGGAATATAACTCCAAATAAACTACTAATATATGCCATCTTGTGCTCATTGTGACTGTGATTATTTGCGCAAAATATTCAGTATTTGGTGTGTAATATTATGCTTTGACACGTCGTGACATTTGCTTTGATGTCGCATAGTGACGGGCGCGCGCAGAGTTGCGGTGCTCGTCACCGAGGGTTCCTTCGCGCACTCCCGCTCATGCACGCGCACGGCCGCGAGATCTTTTTCCTCGCACGAGCTCGCGGCGGATTTTACCTCACGGTCAGAGATTAAACGACGCGAAAGCGCATATGTGCATGAACGGGACACGGTCGACGCAGGATGGTTCGGGAAACCAGACACCTCTGGGTGGGAAATTTACCCGAACATGTTCGCGAGGAGAAGATTGTGGAGCATTTTAAACGGTGAGTTACACAAGAAGTGGAGCTGCGCGCGCAGTGACGCGGCCTCGCGCGCACACAAACAGCCTCTGCGCGCGATGCCAGAAAATAAACGAATAAACGCCAATAAAAACCAGCTAAAACACCCGCAATGAGCCACACACACGATTTAAAATATAAAAACAAACCGAAGCGATCTCTGATGAGACGCCAGCCCGCTAACATGACCAAGTTAAGCAGTTAGCTGGCCGCTTCACTAGTGACTAGGTCATGTTTTGCTGGTGGTTTAGTGGAATCTATCGTCTTTTTCACAGAAATCGTCCGTTTTGCGTTCACGCCACAGTTACGCCTCACGAAAAGTATACGCATAAAACGCGTTTTGAATGAGAACAGCGAGTGTGTGTGTGTGTCCGTGTGCGGTGATTAGCTCGTTGCTAACAGGCTGAGCCGGTTTAACAGCGAAACCGATTCAGTCCGAGGGAACAGAAACAAGAGTGAGAATCTGATGTTAGCGTTTAACTTTATTTGGCGATAGTTCTGAAGTAAACTCAAAGTTTTACTACATAAACATGTAACGTTAAGTATGGTATTTTAGTTGAGTGAGCTGAATTACTGTTATGTAGGAAACCGTTGTGAAATCGCTTTGCGTTCGTAGTCAAGTCACCTTTATTTATACAGCGCTTTTAACAATATAGGTTGTTTCAGAGCAGCTTTACAGTGATAATAGGACAATAAAGTAATAGAGATTATTCTGGCTTTACAGCAACTCTAGAATAAAGCTATTGTTCAGCTAAAAAAGTTGTTTTTTGATTGATTCACTTCCATTGCAAAGATCATTAATTATTAACTTAGGGGCTGCTGACACAACACCGTTTTGACACAAAACTTTTAACGTGTTCTGGCCGTTCATTTGCACGACAACAGTGTTTAGTGGATCGAGAACGCAAACTTTGAAATAGTTTACAAGGTGAAAGTTACATAATCATCTCTGTGTAAACTTAAAAAACGTGAATCCGTGAAAACAGTGACAGATGAACATGCGCCCAAGCGTAATGAAATTGGCTAACAAACAATCATTATGATGGTGTCAGTTACAAAGTTTAAAGCTGCCGTCGGCAACTCTGGCTGATTGAGTGACTTAGGCAAATTTTTGAATGTTTACAACTCTCGTGCCCCTCCCCACTATCAACGAATCCCCTCCCACCGAGTTCGTGCTCGTCAGTGCGCCATCACTCTTCGCTACTGCGCGAACTTCAGGCGTGTGCATGTGATTGACGTGTGCGTGCACGACTTGTGATTGACAGTCATAACTCACACCCCCTGTGCTGATTGGACACAATGAACCAGGAGCGGTGCATTTTTGCTAAACAAATAACACGCTCCAGGTGGAGTTAGAAGCTCGGGTTTTTTTCTAAAACCACTTTCTTTATGTTGTTCTGTCGGAATATAGTGTCGAATTCGCTGAATATGATCAAAAAAAAAGTTGCAAACGGCAGCTTTAAGTAAATCAGAAAGTGAATTTTTTACTTTTTTACTTGTGTGTGTGGCCGACGCTGGTCACGTGACTCCTGGTTTACAGTGGCTTGTCTCTTTCAGGTATGGCCGGGTGGAGAGCGTCAAAGTCCTGCGCAAGCGCGGCTCCGAGGGCGGCGTGGCAGCCTTTGTGGATTTCGTCGACATTAAAAGTGCTCAGAAGGCGCACAACGCCGTTAACAAAATGGGGGACAGGGACCTTCGCACCGATTACAATGAGCCGGGGTCGGTGCCCAGCGCCGTGCGCGGTCTGGAGGACGCCGCGCCCGCTAGCGCTCACGGAAGGGAGGTTGCAGGGTTCTCGAGGAGCGCCGTGGGGCCGGTGTACGGGCCTCCGGTGACTCTCCACACCAGAGAGGGGCGCTATGAACGCAGACTAGACGGGTAAGTGGGACTACGGTGTCAGATACAGGGGTTGAGGTGGGGTTAAACACAATACTGATTGCTAAGACCAGATTCTCCGTTCTCTGAGGCCTGACTTCCTGCACACGGGATTATTAATCCTTGTCTATCATGTAAGAATGAGTGGATTAGATTGGTGTGTTCAAAATCAAAATGTGGGATTACTGTGTGAGCCATGAGCTGGATATCACCCACGTGGATATTACGAAGTCCGTCGGAGACGTAACGGGTGAGTTTGGATATTAGGCGTCCTCCAAATCTGGGATATTACGATTCCTTGGATGGTGCTGTGTGGAAGTATGTGCCGACGACGGATTAAACAAGATTTTTAACGAGGGAAATAGAGATATCGCAAAACCTTTTTGTCAGTTGTCATTTGCCTTGCACGAGTATCCCATCCCCCATCTGGTCATTGTGCTACTGTCTGTCATGGATGTGTATCACTGCCGTGGATTTAGGAGGAATCGCCCGTGTGGAGTAAGTGTGTCAGGGTTCATCATCTCATCCTCCGTGTCACCGCACGTCATTCGTTAGAGAGGGCCGCTAACGCTCGTCGCTCGCGCTGGGATGTTTCCACCAAGCTTCGAAGACCAGAAGACGTTACGGGAAGATTCCCGCTTCCCGAATGTTGGATCTAACCTCATGCTGGATGTATAGGTGTAGACCGAACTGGATTACCTGATCTTGAGTGGATGTACCGGAGAAGAGTTCGCCAACTCCCGCCGCTGCCGTTCGGAGGAAGTAAATGCGCTGGAATTACGCACCGTTTGTGTTTTTGTGTGCGCCGTTCGGATTATTCCTCACCAGTGGAAAGCTATGTTTTTCCTCATAAGAAGATTGTGTTTTTTTTGTTGTTTTTTGGTAAAGACTTTATTTGTTTTTCCTAAATATTATTTTTGTTAAACGCATCAAGAAGACGTACGGATAACCGGCGCAGCCCTGATTGGACGAAGATCGCATAGTGGGATCCGATCCGCTTCTCTCGACCGCTTTCCACCGTCGCTGTTTTTGGCTCACACACAATTCCTCCTATATTGTATTGGGAATAAGTAGGGTCAGTTACTGCTCTGAAAAGGTTGGTATTGCCCTGCCTTACGCCTCTCTGTGCTTTTTCTCTCTCTCTAACATAGACACATAGTCTCTTAACCCCTGTTCTTTACTAACCCTAGAGCCTTGTGTTATTATTAACCCTTTGATTTCCCCGCGGTGTTCAGAACCAGATAGCCAGCATGGTTCATGAGTCGGATAGAAGCACTGCATGATTGGTGTAGAAGTCCATTTCCAGCAGCGCTAGAGCCTCAGTGTAGCTCGGAGTTAATCTGTGGCTCAACCAACCTGTTAGATTTATACAATGAGTTAGCAGTGTGTGGAATGGTCCAGCCGGAAGCTAAGTGTGTGTGTGTGTTCCTCTTTCTGTCGTGTCTCTTCCCTGTCTCTCTCACAGCAGCGGTTCTGATGGACGGGACCGGGCGTACGAGCACAGTCCGTACGGACACCACGAGCGCAGCGGCTCCTTCGAACGGCCGCGCCACTACAACACGGACTATTACAGGGACCGCTCCATGTTCGCTGGCTCCAGCCCGGCTGCTAGCGCTCTTAGCGGAGGCTTCGACGCGGCCGAGTCTCACTTTGAGCCTCGGATCCGTGACCCCTTCACCCTGTCTGGGTCCACTCGCCGCGACCCGTACCGTGACGAGAGGGGGCGGCGCACCGACCGGACGTACCATCACCATCGGCGCAGCCGGTCGTCGCACTCGTCGCAGTCGCGGCAGCCGTCTCCGCAGAGGAGCGCGGGACACACGCCTAAAGCCGCGCACTCGCCCAAGCGAGCGGCGGCGTCTCCGGGTCCGCGCTCTCGCTCGCGCAGCCCGTCCTCCAGCTCCGACTCCGCCAGCAGCACCAGCAGCACCGGCAGCGGCAGGTACGGTACCAGCGCTAGCTCCTTCCGTACCAGCGCTAGCTCCTTCCTGTTTCACTTCATGTCTGACATTTAGCAGTTGTTACTGCCTCATTATCAGATCCTGCCATGTCTGAGGGCTAGGGCTGGGTACCGTTTGAATTAACGATTTTGATTCTTATCGGTTCCTAGTTTAGATTCCAATAAGGTAAAAAAAAAAAAGTAGATAATATTCACATTTAGTTTTATTGCAAAACATGGAATTGTAGCTGAATATCATGAACAGAAATCAACAGGATAAAGAACACTAACACGAGGAACGTTTGACTGCGGTTTAAAAACACCATAGAAGAACAACTAGCCCAACTAATATAAACTTCAAGCATTATTACAGACAAGTAAACAGGAATTAAAAAAGAACAAATAAAAAATGTACAATTGCGACAAAGATTCAACTAGAGATGCACCGATTGATCGGCAGGGCTCCAGACTAACTTTATTCACCTCCGTCCTGGAACCGTCCTGAGAAACAATTTGAACCGTCCTAAAGTGAATGTCAACCGTCCCAAAAGCAAAATGTTGTTTCTGTACTTTATTATCTATAGTTGTTAGTCACATAATAAAAACACCATTACAATGTTTATGATATATATTATTATATTTATTTAGCTCCATTCAAAGAAGTTATCTGTAAACAGGTCACAATTTACGTTTTACATTTACATGAGTTTTTAAGCCCTGTCAATTTAAACATTAAGCACGTACGCACACGAGCCGGGCAGACACAGGTCAGTGCTCTCTCTCTCTGAGCTTGACGGACACGATGCACACTATAGCGCTGTTTAATGGGTTTGAGATGTGGCGCTTTCCTCAGTGCTTAACTTACATTTCACAGGTATATTCTCCATCTGTAAATGTTAGAAAGTCAAACAAATATGTCCATGTCACTGTCAGGAGAGGACGAGCTTCTGCAAGTGAATCTCCGCTGAAACTCCAGCTTCCGTGAACGAGCGCCAAACAGACGGAGCTCAGAATAGGAGCGCAATAATTCTGACTAAAATACACATATTGCTAAAATATTTGTTGTTGGAGACAATAAATCTGCTATATGTGGAATTTTAAACCAAGTATTTTTATGAAAGTGTCCATTATAATGGCAAATGCAGGTGCTTTTGTTTTTATTTTTAGTTTAGCCTTTAGTCAATTTAAAAACAACTATTTGTTTTTTACTTTAGATTGTAATGTTACACTGTTAGAATGTAATGTGATTTTAACCACCTTTTTGCACATAATATATTGCATAGCCTAAATTACATTCACTATATTTGTTTCCATATCCCTCAAAACCAGCATTGTTTGTAGGATATCATTCGGCGGGATGTGAAATATTAAAACAACAAAAAAAATACAGATTTTCTTTATCCAAATAGAAAAACGTAGAAAGTACCGAGATATATATCGTATGTCGCCATTTAACCAAAAAATACAGAGATATGAATTTTTGGCCATATCGCCCAGCCCTACGTAGACTCAAAAAATATCTATAGAAAATGGACCCATTTAAACTTGTTTTTATTATTCAGTTTGTTCAAGTGATTGTAATAGGCCTGTGTGTGTTTTGAGAAATATCTTTATACTGCAAGGCTATATTAATTACATTTATATATATATTATTTTATTACCATTACCTGTTTTCATACAGACGTTTAGTTTGCTAAATATAGAAAAATGATTGGATATTGGATGTGAAAAGGAAATGGTTCTTCCATAACTCTGCACTTTAGATGTGTGTGTGTGTGTGTTTCCCACACATACATAGGTCTATTTTATAGCGATTATCTGTTAAAAAAAATTGTTCTATGCAAATTGTAAAATGTTCTATTAAAGAAAAGATAGAAAATAAATATTTGTGTGTGCTGTAAAGTGGTTAGAAAAAATTAAATTGGAATCGTCTAAAACCGGAATCGGCTGGTCAAACTCGGAATTCGGAATCGGCCTAGAAAATAGTAATCGGTGCATCTCTAGATACAACTGAACAAAGATACGATTGAAATGAAGTGTTTTAAGATTTGGTATTTAGGGTTTACCAAACGCTTCCCCTAGAGGACCACATTCATATCCAACTAGTCATTTCTGGCGGCGAGGAGCTCAAGGGCCTATTGTTTACAGCTGGGGGCCAACCCTGCTCCTGCGATCGCCTGTCCTGCACAGTTCCTCTCCAACCCTAATCAAACACACCTGAAGGTCTTCAATTCAGGTCTTCAGGATTACTTGAAAATTAAAGGCAGGTGTGTCTGATCAGGGCTAGAGATAAACTGTGCAGGACAGTCGATCGGCAGGAGCAGGGTTGGGCACACCTGGTTTACAGGGTCATTTAACCTGTTCCAATCATGTCCATGATTTTTTTTTTCTCTGTTCACACAGCAAGTGCCAAAACCTTTACTAAGTTTCGTACTATTCTGATAAAATTAAAAAACAAATGTAAAATAGTTTGGTCAGGACTGACGGAAGAGCACCAGAGTGTACTTTCATGCTGTAATGATGTTAAATGCGTAGTTTCTCTAAGATAACTGTGTGTGTGTGTGTGTGTTGTGTCCCGGCAGCAGTGACTCGAACAGCAGCTCCAGTGACGGCTCGCGGGCGCGCTCAGTGCAGTCCACGGCCACACACGCCCCCCCCGCCCCCGCGCTAGCCATGGACGGCGACGAGCCGCGCAGGAGCTTCGGCATCCGCGTCCAGAACCTGCCCACGCGGTCCACAGGTCAGCTGTCCTCACCGCCCACACTAACGCCCTTCTCACGATGGGAAAGTCTCTAATGTCCAGAGTGTGTGTGTGAAGGTTTAGCGTCTCTGATGTCCCCAGAGTGTGTGTGTGAAGGTTTAGCTCAAAACACGCCACAGATGCTTTTATAGCATGTTAAAATTGTCACTTTTTGAGGGCGAGCAAAAAGATCCGAAAGATGGAGAGACTCTAGAAGTGACGCGTGTAGACAGCGTTTCTGAACGGTTAGTTGATGCATTTATGCAGCGGATGTGGAGTTATCTTCTAGTCATTGATTAGCATATTCTGTCATGATAATCTAAATTGTGTTCCCAGGGGCGGGTTTATGTAAATTTTAGGGTTAGTGAAGTCACTAAACCGTGAAGAAGCTTGTGTAGTTCCTACCAGACGTTTGTTGTAGTCCTTAAAAAGCAATTTATGTAAAAGAGAATATCTCCCTTTGCTCTGAACTCTGAGTGTCGTAACTTGAGAGAAAAAAAGTGGAATCATAATCAACCGCCCCTTTACCGGGCTCCTGTTATTCACAGTTAGTGACCTAAAGCTAAGATCTGTGAGTTTAGCTAATCTGGCACGCATGTTTAGGGGGTTTAATTTGAATTATCATCATTAGCCTGATGGAAATTGGTGGAAATTAAGACAAACTTGTGAACTTAAGTCCATAATAACGCGGAGTCTCTCGGGGAACAGATATTTTCAGAATCAAAGTTGGAAAAAGGGGAACAATTTCAAAATATGTGTTGTTTGGCGCCGTGATAACAGCCATAAGACCACGGATAAGAGCACTTGATCTACAAACATACGGTTTGATTGAATTTGAGGACGCTGCATCACTCTCCTGTGTTTGCTCCGTCAGATACGAGCCTGAAGGACGGGCTGTTCCACGAGTTTAAGAAGTACGGGAAGGTGACGTCGGTGCAGATCCACGGGGCGCTGGAGGAGCGCTACGGCCTGGTGTTCTTCCGGCAGCAGGAGGACCAGGAGAAGGCCCTCAGCGTGTCCAAGGGAAAGCTGTTCTTCGGGATGCTGATCGAGGTCACGGCCTGGAACGGCCCCGAGACCGAGAGCGAGAACGAGTTCCGGCCCCTGGACGGCCGCATCGACGAGTTCCACCCCAAGGCCACGCGCACACTGTTCATCGGCAACCTGGAGAAGACCACCAACTACCAGCAGCTGCTCGACGTCTTCCAGCGCTTCGGGGAGATCGTGGTACGCTAGGCTAGCCCTTCATCTCGTAGAGGGTGTTGTAGTGGACGACGAGTAGCGTCTGCAAGGCTTCCCGACGTACCATAAAAACACAAGGCGTGCGTGTGTGTGTGTGTGTGTGCGCGCAATCGCGAGTGAGAGTGTGTGAGAGAGAGTGTCTGTGTGTGCGAGTGAGAGAGAGTGCGGAAAATTTCTTACGATTCCCAACCCTAAAAGAGAACAATGTTGTAATAAAACGTGGTGAATTATTTGGGTTTAGTTGCCGTGTCGCGTTGTTCCAGGAAGAGCGCGTCCACAACACGAGTCATTCTGAATGGCACGTAATTAGTTCAAGTTCACTTGTGCATTCACGTCATTTTGTGAAGATATAATTTGTAATATTATGTTTATTTTGAATATATCTGACTAATCTCACATAGGTTGTGTATCTTTGAGTTAAATAACGAGCTAGCTAAGTGCTCAGCAGTTATTCATTCAGCGCGCGCCGCTCAAGCAGCAATGCACGACTAATAATAACGATGATTAATTTGGGACTGTCATATTAGATAACATCAGAACACTATTTTATTAAATCGGTGTGAATTCATTGGGTTTAGTTGCTGTTTTCAGTGCGTTTCAGTGCACGTCCACAACACATTCTGACAAGCACGCATCTGAGGCGGTGTTGGTGACACGTTGTATTAGTCGTTATATTTGATTATTAAATAATTCATTTAATTTAATTATCTATAACATCGAAACATTTTACAATCCTACTAGCCCTTTATTTAGATTAAAAAACCATTCTTTTTAATTTGGTGAGGAACATAGCGTTTTGAGCAGCATTTGCAGACCCTGTCACGCTGTTGGCCATACGCCACTGTAGCAGACGCATAATCGATCGTTAATTTAAATTACGATCGATTATGGGAATTTGTGAAAATTGACATCCTTCAGTTCTATATTTGAAGTTTCCAGGTCTAGTAATCTTACGGTTACCTTTCTCAGACCAAGGGGGATTATAAGTGCTGCTGATAATGTTTCAAGTTTTTCATACAAGTAGTTTACCAGATGGATTATTATATGTAGACTTAATATAGTTTAGGCTAAGCCTACCCATATAGATTTTTATTAACATTTATTTTGTTGCTTAATGTTTGCAAAAGGTGAGCTAGTGCACAATTATTTTTTATGTATTACATTTTTCTGTGCATAATTTATTTAGTTAAACTACATAAATGCCATTCTGTACTATATCCCAACTGTTACAATAAAACATCATTTGAGCAATATAACATGCATTTTTATTCAGTATTTAAGCAATATTTAGCTTTTTATGTTAAAGACACTATTGATACCGAGAGAAATGTACATTCTCAGAAAAATAGCCGCTTATCAGTTAATCGATCGATAAGGTCAATCAATTAATGATTAATGCATTAATCGATAATTTGCATCCCTAGTCAGGAGAGTTGTTCCCCCGTGGAGAGGCGTCAGTGAGCTCTTCCAGGTCACATCCCGTAAACAGGCGGTTCGTCTCAAACGTTGATAGTAAAGCAGTGTCTGATCCACAGCCTTACTCGCTGCCACATCCATGACCAAAGAACAGCAGAAAATCACTCACTGAACTTTAATTAGCTTAATATTTGATTTGCCTTTTGTTCGGCTCTCACTGATTCTCCAGGTCCAGATTTGAGGAGAAGAGTCAAATGTTGTTCATACGGTTTCAGCAATCTAACAAACTCTAATCTTAATGGTTTCTTGTCATTGTTGCAATCCTTTTTTAAATCATGTTTTTGTTTTGATTGATTTCAGGATATTGATATCAAGAGGGTGAATGGCATTCCCCAGTATGCTTTTGTTCAATACTCCGATATTGCAAGTGTTTGTAAAGCCATTAAGAAAATGGATGGGGAGTATCTCGGCACCAACAGACTCAAGGTATTTACTGCACACCTGTTTACAGGGTTCTAAATTAACTTCTTTGATCACCAGCCAATGTGGCTGGTAACTTTCTAAACTTACTAGCCATCCAGAATTTCCACTAATCACATTTTTTCCGGTGAAAATAAGAGAAATTATGAGTGCCACTGAATGTATTTGGTCATTTTATTTACATTGTTGGCATGAAAAACACATACAGTACAATACAACAAAATATACAAACAATAGTATAGTACAAACATTTCATTTCAAGTTTGGGATCTATCTATATTTATCTATTAGGGATGTGCACGAATATTCGATCTGTAATTATAATTCGAAAAATTTATCATTTTAATATAATTTACTTTTTTAAACTTTTTTTCACAGTTATAATTAAATGCGCTGTGGGGCGTTTTTAGCAAGCGGATTGTAGTCTATTTGATCACACAAGAGACTGATGAAAATTATATTACAAAATGGAATTACTTTTAATCAATTATTAATTAAACTGAGTTATCATAATATCACCACCACAATGAGAAATCACACGAAATCCACGCTGATGCGGTGGTGACGCGTTCATGTAGCGCTGCCAATAACACTCTGTCACAAAGAACACCGGCAAAAGTAGGGTAATGATTATTTATGAAAATGTAAAATATAGCAAGAAGATATTTTAATTGTTTATTAATAAACAAGTTCTTTGTCAGTGCTGCAAAGATGAAGTTGACGATGCTGACTCGCGATCTTCAGTAGTCTGTAGTCCGTTTTCTTTCGTTTTTAATTGTTGTGTTTAAAAGTAGACATGTCTGTGAGGAGAGTAGCCTAGTCTACCTTAGGATATACGCTGAGTTTCGGTTCATTTATGAGACGAGCTCCAGTTCACACGCCGGCGCCTCCGTTTCGTGATTATCTATCATCTGCTATATTTACTTCTTATTTATTAAATCCAGGCAATTGGTTGATGAAACATTGATTAAAATTAAGATACAATTTAATAAAAAACGAAATTCACTTTAAAGAAAGGTTTTGCGCTTTCTGTTCGATGTGTCTGTGAAAGTTTTAAAGCATCTTTTAGTGCCGCTTTCAGAGCTTGTCACGTTGTTTTTTCCTCATAAATGCGAACACGAAAAAATTTTATGTTCTGTGGAGACTACAGTTAGCCTACTCATAATTTGTATTCTGAATACGTAACGCCGGTAGGCCTATATGTATTCCGTTACTCCCCAACACTGATATTAGTATAATCTGCTAGATATTTTAATAACACGGTTTTGGCGGTTATAGAGTTCTAATGACGGTGTTCAACTATAACCGTCGGTCTCAGGGTTATATAGTAACCGTCACACCCGAGAACAGAGCCTTATATATCACTTGGGCTGGGTATCGAGTACGATACTTTTTAGGTACCGACCGAATTGTTTCGATACTACAGAGTATCGAAACATGTCTTGTTTTTCGGTACCACATTTCGATACCTAAGGGGTTAATCTACTCAACGTCAGTGAAACAATGAATAAGTATGCAGCATGATTGGCTGTGGCGGAAAAATACTAACGTTAGTTTACGCGGTTGCCCAGAGAGACGTGGCTTGTCGCACGTGAGACTGTAGTGTGTGTGTGTGTGTGTGTGTGTCCCAACCCAGATAGATAGAAAATATGTGGAAAAGATCAACAGTGTACCTACCTATGTACCACACTCCATGTCAGAGGCACGCGATGCAATATTTCTGATAAGATAATCGCTGCCAAGACTGGCAACACTTGAGAGTGTTTTTCCATCTTCGACTGCAAGAACTGGAGAGCGTCACAAATTAACTGAAACTAAGTGTATAGGATACTTGACTCACAGACACGAGAAATAGGCATATAGACTTAAATATAGGTTTAAATATGTCTACTTTTAAACAAAACAATTGAAATAGTTTGATTATGTAATCCATAGGCGCGCGTGCGTGTTCACTACTGCAGGAATGACGATCGAGGCAACATCGCCATATTCATCTTTGCAGACAACACAATCAGTAAACACTTGTTTATTAATAAAAAGTTTAAATATATCCTTTCTATTTTTTCCCCACACATCCATAATCATTACTTTCGCCACTGCTTTGCGGCAAGCTTTATGCGTTTGTTTGTTGTTGTTGTTTTTTTATTTTTTTGAGCGCAAGGTAGCTATACTTCGCACCCCAGTAGCCTGTATTTAATTCAATTCACATTTATTTGTATTGCATTTTTCACAAAACATATCGTTTCAAAGCAGCTTTACAGAAAAGGCATGTGTCTAAATTACAATTTAGAGTGATCTGTTTCTGATCTGAGGTGAATGCATTTCAGTTAATTTTCATTGTTAAACAATGCATTAAGGCAGAAACAATGAGCTCATTGAAGTAAAGAATACATGTTGTTAAATGATTAGGAAACAGAAAACTTTAACATTGGTGCTTTTTTACAGACTCAAAATATGAGTGTAAAAAAAGTCAACAAACTGAAAAAAAAAAGGTAATGTAATATTGTTAAAACGGATTTCCTAAAATTGGTACCAAAAAAGGTATCGTTCAGGAACCGGTATCGAAGTCAAGGTATCGGTATAGAAAATTTTGTTACGATACCCAGCCCTATATATCATGCATTTAATGACTCATGCATCACCGGCCAAACTGGCTAGTAAGTTTTTATGAAGTTTTTTGAAGTTTTTGTTAATTTAGAACCCTGCCTGTTTATACTGCACACCTGTTTATCTGTGTCTACGCTGGCCTGGGCGTCAGTAATGTTGGCCTGGGCGTTAGTAATGTTGGCCTGGGCGTCAGTAATGTTGGCCTGGGCGTCAGTAATGTTGGCCTGGGCGTCAGTAATGTTGGCCTGGGCGTCAGTAATGTTGGCCTGGACGTCTGTAATGTTGGCCTGGGCGTCAGTAATGTTGGCCTGGGCGTCAGTAATAGTAATGTTGGCCTGGCGTCAGTAATAGTAATGTTGGCCTGGGCGTCAGTAATAGTAATGTTGGCCTGGGCGTCAGTAATAGTAATGTTGGCCTGGACGTCAGTAATGTTGGCCTGGGCGTCAGTAATGTTGGCCTGGACGTCTGTAAAGTCAGTAATGTTGGCCTGGGCGTCTGTAATGTTGGCCTGGGCGTCAGTAATAGTAATGTTGGCCTGGGCGTCAGTAATGTTGGCCTGGGCGTCAGTAATGTTGGCCTGGACGTCTGTAAAGTCAGTAATGTTGGCCTGGGCGTCAGTAATGTTGGCCTGGGCGTCAGTAATGTTGGCCTGGGCGTCAGTAATAGTAATGTTGGCCTGGAAGTCAGTAATGTTGGCCTGGGCGTCAGCATGTTGGCCTGGGCATCAGTAATGTTGGCCTGGGCGTCAGTAATGTTGGCCTGGGCGTCAGTAATGTTGGCCTGGACGTCAGTAATATTGGCCTGGGCGTCAGTAATAGTAATGTTGGCCTGGGCGTCAGTAATAGTAATGTTGGCCTGGACGTCAGTAATGTTGGCCTGGGCGTCAGTAATAGTAATGTTGGCCTGGACGTCAGTAATGTTGGCCTGGGCGTCAGTAATAGTAATGTTGGCCTGGAAGTCAGTAATGTTGGCCTGGGCGTCAGTAATAGTAATGTTGGCCTGGACGTCAGTAATGTTGGCCTGGGCGTCAGTAATAGTAATGTTGGCCTGGACATCAGTAATAGTAATGTTGGCCTGGAAGTCAGTAATGTTGGCCTGGACGTCTGTAATGTTGGCCTGGACGTCTGTAATGTTGGCCTGGACGTCTGTAATGTTGGCCTGGGCGTCAGTAATGTTGGCCTGGGCGTCAGTAATGTTGGCCTGGGCGTCAGTAATGTTGGCCTGGGCGTCAGTAATGTTGGCCTGGACGTCAGTAATGTTGGCCTGGGCGTCAGTAATGTTGGCCTGGACGTCAGTAATGTTGGCCTGGGCGTCAGTAATGTTGGCCTGGGCGTCAGTAATGTTGGCCTGGACGTCAGTAATGTTGGCCTGGGCGTCAATAATAGTAATGTTGGCCTGGACGTCAGTAATGTTGGCCTGGACGTCAGTAATGTTGGCCTGGACGTCAGTAATGTTGGCCTGGACGTCTGTAATGTTGGCCTGGGCGTCTGTAATGTTGGACTGGACGTCAGTAATGTTGGCCTGGGCTTCAGTAATGTTGGCCTGGGCGTCAGTAATGTTGGCCTGGGCGTCAGTAATGTTGGCCTGGGCGTCAGTAATGTTGGCCTGGACGTCTGTAATGTTGGCCTGGACGTCTGTAATGTTGGCCTGGACGTCAGTAATGTTGGCCTGGGCGTCAGTAATGTTGGCCTGGGCGTCAGTAATGTTGGCCTGGACGTCTGTAATGTTGGCCTGGGCGTCTGTAATGTTGGCCTGGACGTCTGTAATGTTGGCCTGGACGTCAGTAATGTTGACTTCTGTGTGCATCGCAGCTTGGGTTCGGGAAGAGTATGCCGACGGCGTGTGTGTGGCTGGACGGGCTGACCTCCAACATCACAGAGCAGTATCTCACACGCCACTTCTGCCGCTACGGGCCCGTCGTCAAGGTACGCATGCTCACTCACACTCACACTCACACTCACACACACACACACACACACACACACACACACACACACACACACACACACACACACACACACACACACACACACACACACACACACACACACACACACACTCACACACACACTCACTCACACACCGCACCACATGCTAATATTTTTTCTGAAAAAGACTAATAATTAGTGATGAAACTAGGGGTGTGCCGGTTTCAGAATTGGTGATGACGGTTATGATGTGAGTTAAATGTGACGGTTCGTAACATAACCGTCATCGTCCGGGGGGGGCCTAAGTTATAGGACAACTTAGTTTGAATAAACGAGCAGGCACTGATTAGCTACTTGCTCTACGTTTATTTAAAATTAACAGCAAGACAACTAGCAGTGAACGTGCTTTCCATTAAATTAAACACGCACACTAAACAAATCCTTAAAAAAAAAAATAATAAAAATATTCTGGTGGATGCGTTGGTGACGCGTTCATGTGGCGCTGCCAGTAAAGCACCTACAATCTGTCACAAAGAACCGGCAAAAATAATGATTATGAATATGTAAAATATAGCAAGGAGATATTGTAATTGTTTATTAATAAACAAGTGTTTTCTTTGTCAGTATCTGAAAAGATGAAGGTGACGACGATGCTGACTCGCGATCTTCGCAGTAGTGAACGCGCCAGAGAGAAATGCACATTTACATAAGCAGAGAGCAGTCTGTAGTCTGTTTTCTTTCGTTTTGAATTGTTCTGTTTAAAAGTAGACATGTCTGTGACTGTGAGGCGAGTAGGCGACCTTATACGCCGAGTTTCGGTTCATTTACGAGATGAGCTCCAGTTCACGAGCCGGCGCCTCTGTTTCGTGATTATCTATCGTCTGCTATATTTATCTTTTATTACTTCTTATTTATTAAATCCAGGCAATTGGTTGATGAAACATTGATTAAAATTAAGATACAATTCATATAAAACGAAATTCGTTTTAAAGAAAGGTTTTGTGCTTTCTGTTTGATGCCTCTGTGAAAGTTTTAAAGCATCTTTTTAGTGCCGCTTTCAGAGCGCTCACGTCCATAACATTGTTTTTTCCTCATAAATGCGAACACGAAAAATTAAATAAAATGAATATTTTATGTTCTGTGGATACTACAGTTTATCATTATTTGTATTCTGAATACCTAACGCCGGTACAAGTATTCCGTTACTCCCCAACACTGAAAGTGTAACCTTATCTGTAATATATTTTAATAACACGGTTTTGGCGGTTATAGAGTTCTAATGACGGTGTTCAACTATAACCGTCGGTCTCACGGTTATATCATAACCGTCACATCCCTAGATGAAACCCCAAATATTAAATGTCACAGGTGTATATTTATGGAGTAATCCACTGTTTTGCAGAGGAGGGTCAAGATGACAGTTGAACCCCTGAGCCAAATTACTGGGGTGTAAAAATTACTTTAGAAAGATGGCAGCATAATTTTATTTTTACATAGAGATTGGTAGATATATGATTGAAATCTGTTGATTTAAGCAATCTTTGTTGCATTATGTGCCACTCTCAGAGATGATGTATGCAATTATTTTGATATACTGAATCTAGAAATGCACCTTATTTCCCTCTTTGTTCTTCAGACAATCGTCTTTAAACACAATCATTATCAGCTGTTTGAAAAGTGAACCACATTTGTTTTTTTAACCATTGAAAATGAGTAAAATTTGAACATTGCATTGGGATGCCCTTATCTATGAGATTGAAACGTATAGGACCTTAGAAATTAAGATTGCAAAAAAAATGTTTAAGAATTATTATCTAGAAGGATATTAAGATATCTTTAATACTTTTAGAGTTACAGGCATGCAAACTTTGGAAAAAGAATATGTATGGCTCTCAGACAGGATCATTCTTTGTAAATTGTGTTGATAGAAAAAATACATTTGTAGTTTCAACATTATTTGTTGTTCAGATATTCCTCTTAAAATAAAAAAAGCATCAGCTGTGTGCACAGTGACCCACGTTTGGTTTTTAACCTCTGAAAATGTGTACAATTTACACATGGAGCCAGATTAAGATCTCCATATCTCTGGCATTGAACCATCAAGGGCCTTTAAAATGAAGATAGTAAAAGTAGAGTTTAAGAACAACAATCTAAAAGGATATTAAGATATCTTTAATACTTCTTGAGTTACAGGCATGCAAACTTGAGGCAAAAAACACAAGTTGTGCTTTTTCCCATTTTTGGACTGTCACCGTTGGCGTATAATGCAACAAAGATTGCTAAAGTCAACAGATTTCATTAGTAGACCTACCAATCTCTGTGTAAAGATAAAAAAATGATGCTGCCATCTTTCTAATGTCATTTTTATTTTAGGTGAAAACTGTCATTTTGATCCTATTCTACAAAACAGTGGATTACTCAATCTACGTGCATGAAGAAAGCCAACATATTAAATAGAGCCCGACCGATATGGATTTTTGGGGGCCAATGCCGATACCGATATTAGGGCGTAAAATACCGATATATCGGCCGATATTATTTATGTGTATATTATAATACAGTAGCAATATTCTTTGTGTATTATAGGACAGTACCAGTCAAAAGTTTGGACACTTTCCTATTGGTGTGTACAAACTTTTGATGGGTACTGTATATAGAATACAGAGTATAACAGAATAAATATATAAACGTTTTGCAATGATCACTCAAATGCGGTGATCAAACACTTTTGTGACAAAGATAGGCTATGTAATGGAGGCAGGGGGAATGATAGAATGAGAATGATACATTTGAGCTGTAACCAAACTAGTTTGCATTATATTCTAAATACTCTTGCATAATCTTCACTAACGACTTTGTCTTTTAATTTAGTCACCTTATATAAAACATAACTTGTATCAATATATCAAAAGTGTCAACCTTATTATCTTCTATTTTTAGTCTTAATTCCTCTAATCTCTACCAGTGGAGGATGAACTCTTCTTACTAAAGTAAAATTAATAATACTGTTAATTAATAAAACAAACAAAAAACCTTTTTAATTAGGCTACGTAACGGTACTTTAATACTATTTTAAATTAGTAAGCAAAATGTAAACGTGAAACTAGGCTACTCTTGATGCAAAATGGCCCTATATAAAGTGTTATAATTATATAAATTATTGGAATATTGCTTGATGTTGTAGCGTAGCGTTATAGGCAGAATGAGCTTTAACACTGTGTCTACACCTACAGTCTATGGCCTACACCGGACGCGGCCGTTATCGCTCGCGTCGGAACAGCCGTTTACAGACGCGAAACAGCGCCGTTACAAAGCATTTACATTTAGTCATTTAGCAGACGCTTTTATCCAAAGCGACTTACAACTGAGGATTAAACCAAGCCAGTCATCGTGAAGAGGCAAAAACAACGCAAGAAGTGCTCAAAATACAAAGTTTAGACATAGCTCAGAGTAGCATAAGCCAGGCAAGCGAGGATTAAAGGAAAAGTTTTTTTTAATTTTTTTATTTATTTTTTTATGTTAAGTGCTCCCGGAAGAGATGAGTTTTCAGTTGTCTTTTGAATGCTGTCAGGGATTCTGCATTCCGGATGACGGTGGGGAGATCATTCCACCAGCATGGAACCGTGAATGAGAATGTTCTGGAGAGTGATTTTGTGCCCCGCTGTGACGGTACCACGAGCCGCCGCTCATTGACCGATCGTAGGCTTCTGGTAGGGAAGTAGACTTGTAGTAGTGAGTGGAAGTAGGAGGGAGCTGAACCAGTGGCCAATCTGTAAGCAAGCGTCAACACCTTGAAATTGATGCGAGCAGCAGAGAGATGAACAGAGGAGTGACGTGGGCCCTTTTGGGCTCGTTGAAGACAAGACGGGCTGCAGCATTCTGGATCATCTGTAGAGGTTTAGTTGCACATGATGGAAATCCAGCCAGAAGAGCAGAATGAGGCATCCGTTTACTGTCGGAGATTTGTCGCTTGCGCCACACATTTTAATCAATGTTTCATCAACCAATTGCCTGGATTTAATAAATAAGAAGTAAATATAGCAGACAATATAATCAGGACTTCTCAGCTGCGTGCTTGCAATAGTCACAAGCTCACACAATATGTGACAGAGGCTGGTAGCAGAGAAATCAATTCAGTGAATTACACTGCGCAAATCAAAAGTAATAGGCTACTACCCACCGGATGAAGAAGGGTTGGCTCTCAACAGAACATAAAATATTCATTTTATTTTATTTTTCGTGTTCGCATTTATGAGGAAAAAACTATGTAACGACGTGACAAGCTCTGAAAGCGGCACTAAAGTGTTTAAAAACTTTCACAGAGACCTCAAACAGAAAGCACAAAAAGCCTTTCATTACAGTGAATTTCGTTTTGTATTAATTATATCTTAATTTTAATCAATGTTTCATCAACCAATTGCCTGGATTTAATAAATAAGAAGTAAATATAGCAGACGATAGATAATCTCGACACGGAGGCGCCGGCGCGTGAACTGGAGCTCGTCTCATAAATGAACCGAAACTCAGCGTATAGACCTGAGAAATATATCTCTATTGAAATGTCTACTTTTAAACAGAACAATTCAAAACGAAAGACAGACTGCTCTCTGCGTATGTAATCCGTATGAAATGTGCATTTCTCTCTGGCGTGTGCACTGAAGATCGCGAGTCAGCGTCGTCAACTTCATCTTACTGAAAACACTTGTTTATTAATAAATATTTAAAATGTCTCCTTGCTATATTTGATGTATTCATAATCATTAGCTTTGCCAGTTCTTTGTGACAGCTTTCAGGTGCTTTATTGGCTGCACCACCCTTACATGAATCACGCACCCGCATTTAAAAAAAAATATTAATTTATCGGCCATTATAAATGCCGATACGATAGTTAGGAAAATGCCTAATATCGGCCCGCCGATATATCGGTCGGGCTCTAATATTAAATGTAATGAATTTCTTACACCAGGAAATGTTTTTGCACGGGACCTCCGGTTGACTTGACACTGAATGATGACCCTATATTGATTTTTATATTGAGTTGTGTAGAGTTATACTAACTATTGTACTCTTTTCCAGGTTGTGTTTGATAGGTTAAAAGGAATGGCTCTTGTTCTGTACAACAACACTGATTTTGCCCAAGCTGCTGTTAGAGAAACCAAAGGATGGAAGATAGGAGGGAACAAAATTAAGGTGTGTGGAACTGACTAGTGACTCTTGAACTTTGTTCATCTAGAATCTTTACAAAGTCAAAAGTTATTACTGTTTCCTCAAAAAATCTGAAACAGCGCAGCTCTTTTCAACATTAATAATAATCAGAAATGTTTCTTGAGCAGCAAATGGAGTAATGATGCTGAAAATTCAGCTTTGATCACAGGAATAAATTACATTTGGCAGTTTATTTACATTAAGGAAAAAAACTGGAATATTTGTAAAATATTATTATAATTTGAAATAGCTGTTTTTTGAGACATGCATCCATAGTGGGCAGAAGAGACTTCTTTTAAACTTTTGACTGCCACTATATGTACAGTTATATAATGTAATGTGTTTGTTTCTTTTGTCCAGGTTGATTTTGCCAGTCAGGAGAGTCAAATGGCTTTCTATCGATCTATGCAGGCGTCAGGGCAGGACATCCGGGACTTTTATGATATTCCAGCAGAGAGGAGGTGAGTGCTTCCTCAAGTGTAACACCCTAGAAACTATAACTCTTGTCTACAGTTTGCTTATCTGCAAGCACTTGGCTAATTATTGCCCAAATCTTGTTTTGTTTTGCCAGGGAAGAGCGACGAACTCCTTATGAGTTTTCAGCTGAGCGGGCGTATTACGAAAATGTAAGGACTCCTGGCATTTACGCCGAAGACCCCCGTCGGGAATATCCTGGTCGCAGTCGCGATCGCTATGCAGAGTTGGATCATTACCAAGGAGAACACTATGATCCCCGCTACCACGAGGACCCACGGGAATACAGAGATTATCGAGACCCTTTTGAGGACATCAGGAAGTACAGCTATATCCAGCGGGAACGTGAACGGGAGCGTGAGCGGTTCGAGGCCGACCGAGGCAGGTGGAGCCCGTCTCATCAGCGGCGTCCCTTAACTCCCTCTGCTTCACCCTCACCGTCTGAACGTGTTTCTCGAGAAGCGGAGCGACGGGTGTATAGACACTCCTCTGAGAGATCAGGAAGCTGCAGCTCGCTGTCTCCACCTCCAGCTCAATTTGAGAAGTCTGAGAAATCTCCAGTGGATTACAAACCGGAAGGACTGGAAAGAGAAATAGAGCAGACTGAGGCAGAGCGCGCAAGTGGAGCGGAGAACAAGAAACATGGCAGACGCAAAGAAAAGGCTGACAGAGAGAAGGGAGAGAAAGCAAAGCAAAGGAGAGGTAAAGTACAGTCTCCCAGTGCAACTCATTCTGAAGCAGATAGAGAGCCTAGTCTGGATTTGGGTTCTGGGAAGGGAAAAGTTTCAGATGTGGAGAGTCAAGAAAGACAAAAGCATAAAGGGGACAAAGAACCCTCCCCGGTTGACCACGTAACTCGCCTTGAGTCTCAAAAGGGAGAGCGACTCGATCAGTGCAAAAGTGAGTCGTTAGACAGAGATGGCAAAGGAAAGTCAAAGAAGCATTTAAAGTCTGACTCTGGTAGTGATGGCAAAGATTCCCTTTTAGATTCTGACCGACTTGCAGCGAGAAAGAGGCGTTTTGGCGATCCCAGTGGGAAAGCTATAAGGCAGAAAAGGGGCCGTCTAGAGGATGATCCAGGATCTGGAATTAGCCAACCTGCTGACTTTGCTTCAAACACCGGATTTGCAAAAGAGACCGATATTGATGTTAAAACGGAGAAAGAGACTCAAAAAAGAGAACACTCCAAATCCAGGACTGGCCCTCATTATAGTCAAAGGGAAGAGCTGGATAGCACTATGAGAGGGACGTCTCAGGGTCCATCGCTACGACCAGGGGAATTACCTGAGGTGGATGTTTTGGACTCAAAATCGCACCCTGTGCCTAGACGATTTTCAATCGACGGAACCTCCGATAAGGACAGCAAAGTAAGGGATGAATATCTAGAAAATATTGACCTTTCTCAGAGTTACCGCAAACAGATGGAGCAAAACAGACGGCTTCGGCAGCAGCTGCAGACCCCTGATAAACAAGGAAAGGCAGAATCTCAGCAAGGTATAGATGCAGAAGATCTTGAGCATCGTAGCCTGGTGCATGAGGTTGGCAAGCCTCCGCAAGATGTAACCGATACCTCGCCTCCAAATAAGATCAAGAAACAAGAGTCCTTTGAGATAGAAATGAGTGCTAAGAGAGAAAGGATTTACCGAACAGGTCGCCAAAAGAGTGAAGACCCTGAGTGGAATAACACAAATTCTCAGAGGTTCCAGCATGCACCGGTATTAAGAGAGGTAGAATATGCTGACCCTCCTATTCAAATGACTGTGAGAGAAGTAAAAGAACCATCAAAACCTGAAGATAATGTTCCATTAGATCTGGAGCTTGCTGGTAAACGGATGCACACTGTACAGATGTCAAAGATGAGTACATCTCTACCAGATGAGCAGCAAAGACGTTGGGAGAGTCGACTAAAGCAAGAGTTGTTACCAGACTTTACAAGGGGCTCTGAGAAAAGACGTCTCAATCGGAAGTACTTGGATTATGGACTTTGGCCCGATTTGGAACCTGGTGAAGTGCGTTCTGACTCTGAAGAGGATCGTGAAAATAAGTCCAACTCTCCTGCACCATCAACTTCTGTATCCTTCTCTGAAAGACATCGTCCAGACAGGTTGTCAGAGTCCAAGCTAACATCTGCCCTAGAAAGAAACAAATTCCGTTCTTTTGCAGATGATCAGACAATCACACCAGATACTAAAGCTTTGTTAGAGCGTGCAAAGTCTTTGTCCTCCTCAAGAGAAGACAACTGGTCTTTCCTTGATTATGATACACATTTTGCCAGTTTAAGGAGTAGAAAGGACACAGAAAAGGTAGAGTCAGCCCCACGACCAACTCCCTCATGGTACATGAAGAAGAAGAAAATTCGAAGCGAGTCTGACGACAAAGTGGAAGAAAGGAAAGAAGATCCAAAGCCAGAAGAACAGGAGAGACGAGAGTTGTTTGCGTCACGTTTTTTGCACAGTTCTATTTTTGAGCAGGATTCAAGGCGTCTCCAGCATCTGGAACGAAAGCATGAGGACCCTGAACATGGTGTTGGATATCTGTACCCTCAGCAAGGCCCAGCAGAAGGGCAGCCTGACCCAGAACCAGTTGTGCTTTTCCATAGCCGCTTTTTGGAGCTAACAAGGTTGCAGCAACAGAAGAATAAAGAACAAATCCCTCAAAATTCCAAGCATGAAGAAACCGTAGATACAACCAGAGGAAGCAAAACACCAGAGGAAGAACAAGCTCCACAGCAACAAATTGCTACTGAACCTACTATCCATCCAGCTGAGAGCAAAGCAATTAGCCCTGTTCAGGCTCCTCAGACTAGTCCTGTCCAAGCTCCTCAAATATCACCCCCTGTTATAATAGCCAAAGAATCCTTGCCATCAGTGGAAACAGAATGTGTTGATACTCCTGCTTATAATTTGTTTGATCCTTCCATGAAGGAGGAAGATAAAGAGCATGAACAGCCCTCAGCTCAGCCATTACAGCCTTTGCTAGAGCAACCCTCAGAACCTTGTTCAGAATGCCAAGAGTCAAAGATCCCAGTCGAGGAGATGGTATTGAAGACTAATGACTTTGAATGTGCTCCTGAAACCAACAAAGTAGTTTCAGAACAGCTTTCAAGCAACGAAACACCACCCAGCATTTCACAACCAGAGACTGAGTCTCCAGTGAAGTTTCCGGAATCACCAAGTCCCCTCTCACAAATCTCTTCTGAGCCACATGAAAAGGAATCTGAGCCACCTGTTACAGAAGCAGAATCTATCAATACAGGTGATCAGAAAGTTGCTGATAATTATCCAGTTGAGGAAGCTGTGTCTCCCCCTCCAAAGTCAAGAAATAAAAAGACTAAAACCTCACCTAGCACACCAGTAACTACAACTCTGCCTGCTACCCCAGACAAACAGAGCACCCGCAAAAGTGAGCGCATTGACAAAGAAAAACTGAAACGCTCAACTTCTCCAAGAGGAGAGGCATCCAAGGCAGTGCCCAATTCAAAGTCAGTAAGTAAGTCCCTTGTGCACAGCATAGAAATGGAGCAAGGTACAGAGCAAAATTCACAGCCAGTTAGGCCAAGGCGTAGGAATGTACATTCTGTTTATGCTACACCAATTGAAGATGAAACTGGTCTGCAACCTGGAAAAGACACTGAATCACCTCGTGTAAGGAAGCGCGTAGACAGAGATGTGGGTTCTGATGTAGAGACCGTTGCTGCACCGCCACCGGCCTCGAGACGGGGACGCCCCCCCAAGAATCGACGCCAAGCTGAGGATGTACCAGCAGGAAAATCTGAACGGTCAAAGTCAACTGAGTCTAAGGAATTGGATGCCAGTGAGACGAGCAGTGAGGGGGTTCCTAAAGTAGGTAAAGGCAAATGTTCACCCCACACACAAAAAGGAGTAAGTCCAGTGAATGTATCAGCATCTGGAATGGGAAAAAAGGGAGACAAAATGGAGAAAATATCAGAAAGCTCCAAACTCATCACTGAAGAAAACTCTCTTGTTCTTAAAAACCTTACAATTCGACTTGATGTGACTGAGGTGAAGGCAATGCTTCAGACT
The DNA here is from genome assembly GCA_031834385.1 of Semotilus atromaculatus. Taxonomy (NCBI): domain Eukaryota; kingdom Metazoa; phylum Chordata; class Actinopteri; order Cypriniformes; family Leuciscidae; genus Semotilus; species Semotilus atromaculatus. Next base: position 54,044 of record JAULUF010000021.1, on the reverse strand, counting down.
AGTGAAGATGAACCTGGAATTGAGGATTCTCCCAAAAAGAACTCACCTGGTGTGTCCTCAAAGGATGAGGTAATAGAATCTAAATTTGAAAGTGATGCCATGGATGAAGTTAATAGTGAAGGGGAGGCATTGCCTGCTGCGACAAAAGCCATTGAGTCAGATGTGTCTTTGCTGTCTCGAGAGCTGGAACTTGAGCAAGCTGTTGAGAATATTGCAAAGCTGACAGAAGATGCATCTCCTCCTCCTCCTCCTCCTCCTCCTCAGTTTAAGAGTAACTTGACAAAGGCACAACGTTCATTACCTGAAGAACCAGAGCGTGACTCAGAAGAAAAGCCTGCAATTCCATCTAGTGAAACAGAGCTTGCTGCTGCTATAGATTCCATTACAGCAGAGGAAACATCTTGTACCCTGCCACAAGAACAAATCATCAACTCTGTTGTAGATTCAAATGCTGCTATACAGACACTTGCACCCAGTTCAAAAGTATCTGAAACCTGTGTTGGAGCTGCAGATGTTCAGGAGGAGACTGTAACCTCTCCTAGAAAAGGATTTAAAGGCAGAGCAAAAGCTTCAAAGAAGGGCAAAGGTCAAAAGGGTGCTGGAAGCAAAAAAGAACCGTTCAAAGATGTAGTTTTGAATGATGAAAACATCCCTGTGAAGTCACCGGAGTCCATACCTGTAGAACTTCCAACAGTCAAAGAAAGATCACCCACAAGTACAGCTGTTGTCATTACTTCCTCTTCCAAGCAGGTTGTAACTCTAACAGCGCCTAATGCAGATGTTCCAAACGAATCAGAGTTGCCTCTTAAAATTGAGATGGATATCCCAAAATCTTCTCCTGCTCCCAGCAGAAGCCCAACATCACCCAAGAATCCGCCTTATTCATACAAAAACACGTCCCCCTCACTATCTCCAACAGGAACTTACCTCAAGAATTTGTCCTCATACCCAAGCAGGCTTTCTGTTTCGCCTACAGAGCGTTTCAATCCGCCAAAAGAAGCTGGGGTCCTCTCCCCTCCACAGACCCCTTTAGAGAGCCCAACATTACCCTCAGACACCCCTGTTCATGACGCCAACTCGAGTGATTTGCGTAAAATCCTCACAAAGCCTAGAACTGGCCCAGTGTTGGACATTGCCGCTACATCTGGGAATCTGCATCCTCATTCTGCAAGGGAAAGTGACTTTACACCAGATGTGGTAACCAGCAAAAGTGCTCATCAAGATAACAGGCAACCCTCTGTTTCAGCCCAACCTGTAGTTCGACAGCCTGCCTCTATTCCATCCCCAGAAACAAAGCAGATCTTCAGTGAGAAGTCGGTTATTTCAGTTATTGCCTCCACTCCTACCTCTGTCATCAGTCGAGTTTGCAATCCCACTGACTCTGAGGAGAAGCCAAATGCTCCCATTGGAAATCCCTTTCTCGACAAACAACCTCCAAAACAGATTTACCAGCCAAGCTTGGAGGAAAGCAGTACGTACCATGGTCCACCAGTCGGTGAGGAAGGTGGAAATGCTGGTCGTTATATTGTGGAGAGTACATCGCTGAGCACAGGTTCCAGCACAGGGCTGAGAGTTCAGACGTCAGAAGGTGTGGTGGTGCTGAGTCATTCTGGCCAGAAAATGGAGGGGCCACATCGCATAAGTGCCAAAATCAGCCAGATCCCACCGGCCAGTGCTGTGGACATAGAGTCCCAGCAGCTGGTATCCATGCCCCAGATCAAGCAGGAACACTACAGTGCCTCCCAAACACCATCTTCAAAATGCCCACTTCCTTCAGATCATGGGCATTCAATAAAACCACAACTAAATGTCTCCGCAATTAAACAAGAGTCTGCACTGGACAAATTAGAGTCCTCTTACGCCCCAGTTCAAAGTGGAGTTGTTAAATTATTGCAACAAACGCCTGGCCCATCACAGATCATGAGTTACCATCATACAGTGATGAAGCACCCCAAGAAGGTAGATGGGTCAGAGTCCCTCAGTGTGGATGGTGTGAAACCCGCATGGGTCCCAACTATTAGTCCTGCTTTAAGTCCTCATCTTCCCCCAGCATCAGGTAATCATGTCGGGTTCATAGGTGGCACACCGACAGATCGAACTCCGTCACTTATTCAACCTAAGCAGGAGCCACGATCTCCCCGGAAATCGGGACACCCTCATTCTCCTTTTGCCAAAGTGTCGTCTCCTATTGGCTCCTCATCTCCGAAAGGTGTGTCTATGGTCCTTTCCTCTGGATTACCCTCTCTGTCCCCATATGTGTCCTCTGTCCACCACTCTGAGCAGTCCGTGATCATGCCCCCACATAACACTCACGGGAGCATTGGACGTATGTCGCCACACCGTGTTGGCCCGATAGGGCACCTTACTCAGGGCGAGGTACGAGTGAACACTCCTCCTCTCTCTATGATGAACTATGCCATTCACTCTGAGAGCCTCACCTCCTCTTGGCCACCTGGCCAGCAGAGACCCATATCTCCCCAGGCCGTGGGGAACAGGGAAATGGTCCTCAAGGTTAACACAACCAATGCAAGAAGCCATGATGGAGGAGAAGAAGAAGCAAGGCGTTTCCATACAGCTCTCGGAAGACCAGCTGCTCAACTGAAACAAGAATCCATAACAGCAGAATATCGTGGAGCTCTCCCTAGTGGTTTACCCATTGATCGATTCAACATGTCACCGAGAGACATGCGAGTACTCATTCACCACCAGCAGAGCGACCGTCCCACTGCAGAACTACACCAGGTGCACGTCCCCGAGAACATGCCGACGTCTTCAACTCCTACCAGCATGGCGGCATCTCTCTCACCTCGGCCACACTTGTTAGCGAAGGGAGTGTCTGAGAAGGACCCCTCGAAAACATCCGAGCTGAGGAGGGCGCAGACACCTCCCAGTAAGGAGGGAATGATGGCGATCCGTAGTGTAATGCCTCCGATGGCTTCTCCTCAGAGAGTTCAGCTGATGACACCAGGAGCTGGGACGTCCTTTCCTGAATATTCCAACATGTACACAAACCTACGGCCCACCCACGCTCAGTTTGCTGATAATTCTCCAATGGGGATTAACCAGTCCACCCATAACATCCCACCGTCACAGGTAAGTTTGAGTATGCATCAGTTTTTAAAGGGGAAATGAAGCAGTCAATCAAGTTTACATGATTTACAAGATGGATTTCCACTATAATCAAAAATTCTATAAGAAACATGACAAATGTAAACGTATAAAAGAAAATAGTGAAAAACTGTTATACCTTTCGTGGCCAGGGCGCTGCCATTGTGCAGTATTCTAACCGGTGACGTCACGGGGTTGGTTGGCTGTATGGGTTTAGCACTGCAGAATAACGTTGGGAATGTAATATAGCACATTTATTACATTATGTATTGTATCTGCTATCAATTACAAGAGGGTGAATCATTTCTGTCAAATCACAGAATGGCTGCTGTGTAGTGATGATCTCACTCAAAAGTTATTGACAATAAAACATAGCTGAATGTATGAATATCCCGACATCAAACTGTCTATACCACGGTGTCTACACATGTATCTCTGCACTGCTGTATACGCACCGCTCCTGAACGGATCGCCGGAGGCACCCGCGAGCAGTGTGAAAGCTCTAACCTGTTAACATGGGTACGGAAAAAATACGCACTGCAAACGGAGTATGTGTGAAACGGGCGTCACTGCACACGTCTGCGGCGTCACTGCTCCGGCAAGGTTTTATTCCGTCTCCCCCTGGTGCCAACTCGCACTAGGAGCATTTCAGAAGCGAAGCGACTGAATGCGCGAGACCACGTGATTCATGTGTTTTATTGTCAATAACTTTTGAGTGAGATCATCACTACACAGCAGCCATTCTGTAATTTGACAGAAATGATTCACCCTCTTGTAATTGATAGCAGATACAAATAATACATAATGTGCTATATTGTGTATATATGTGCTATATGCTATATTACATTACCAACATTTCTGCAGTGCTAAACCCATACAGCCAACCAACCCCGTGACGTCACCGGTTAGAATACTGCACAATGGCGGCGCCCTGGCCACGAAAGGTATAACTGTTTTTCTTTTTTCTTTTATACGTTTACATTTGTCATGTTTCTTATAGAATTTTTGATTATAGTGGAAATCCATCTTGTCAATCATGTAAACTTGATTGGCTGCTTCATTTCCCCTTTAAGTTTACTAGCTTTTAGAGCTGTGCAAATTACATTTGTCCCTTTCGTTTTAAACCAAGGGAGTTCAAGAGCCAGAGTCAAGTCAGCCTCAAGCTGAAGTTAAAGTGGAGTTGGTGGGACATCAGCCTGTGAACATGGTGCAGCTTCTGACGGTGAGTCTTTCACTATCCCCCATCAAAATAATCCGTTTTTACTTTTAGTAGTGTATTTATTTATTTATGTTTGCTAGAAATATATATTTTTTTTTTTTTATTCAATTTTCTTGATCAATATTCTCAATGTTAATCATTAAATGCAAACTGGTTTGTAGTTTTCAACAATCATACTGATGCCTCGTTAGTTTTGAAAGCATTTATTTCATGTTCCACTAACCACAAACAGACACACTACACACAGACGGTTGAAAATGAAGATGAAGAATTGAGAATGCAGATGTAGCCTGACCCCTAAGATGTACTGTGTTTTATAAACTCTGTTGTTGTGCAGAAATACCCTATTGTGTGGCAAGGCCTGCTGGCGCTGAAGAACGACACCGCCGCGGTTCAGCTGCACTTCCTGTGTGGGAACAAGGCTCTGGGCCTGCGGTCGCTGCCCCTGCCGGAGAGCGGCGGGATCCTGCGCATCGTTCAGCGGATGAGGCTGGAGGCGCAGCAGCTCGAGGGCGTCGCGCGCAGGATGACGGTACGTCAAGGCCAGGGGCGGAGTGGGAACAAAAAATCCACCGGGAAATTTCGTAGACCACCGGCCCGGGGTGGGGGTTTGGTAAAAAAATATATGCTAATGGAATAGAACACTTATTTTTATAATTAAATAAAAAAACTAAAATAAAAATTACACTTTTTCTCACGATCGATATTGTCCCCCACCACTTTTTGAAACATTGAGGCACGGATGTACCTAATACAAATAAATAAAAACATTTCCAGTAAACTAGAAGAGCATTCATTTAGTTCGCTAAATAAGGGATCTAGCGCTTAAATCAGTTGTTTTTGAAATCCCGCTGAGCGCTCGTTGCTCTGCTGTCATGGATACAGTTGTTCTCTTGTGGCTCGCGCAGTCTTTCACTCGGACACGCGCTTCAATCTATCGCAGTTGCAGAGACTCTGTTCGTTCCGGTGAAATCACAAAATAAAATGCACTCAAACATGTCCCTGCTTGATATAGACTGTAACCACTGATGAAAATGTTCGGTTTTGTTGAGAGAAAAAAAAAAACTATACGAGTGCGGATTAGAACCCGCAGCCTCTGACACGCTTGGCCAAAGATCTACCACTAGACCATTTAAGAACTCAGGAAAAACTCACGGATCGATTAGGAACCTTAAGCAACAGCTGATGATGAATCGGCAACGGCAGCTGGAAGTAAACGGTTGACTGCCGTAGCTAAAGAACGCAAAAATCACTAAGCAACAGTAAAGAGTACGGCGTTGGGGATAATTTAGTCATTTGACAAAATACAAATAAAGAAAGTGATTTTAAAAAGCAGGAGAGGGTTGCTTTGGGGATTTAATGGTATACATAAACAATTACAATGCCACATACCATAAAACATAACATTAACTCTCTTAATCTTTCACGTAGTAATGACTACGGCAAATCAGCCGTTCTCCCGTAGTGGACGGTTACAGCAGAACGTCGTGAAGTAGCAGTTAATATCGCGCATGCGCAATAAAACGCCAGAATGGCGTTGCCGTTCCAGCAGAGGCTGTTGCTTAAAGTCCATATTTACGTGTTGAGCGAGGCTGCACAGTTTGACCCCAGGCCACCGGATGTTGTTGCTAAGAACTTGCAATGTATAACTATTATCAGACCGGCCCTCGCGGCCTCGAAACACTACCGGCCCACCGGGAAAAGCCCCGACTCTCCCGATTGCCCCTGGTAAAGGCTCATTTTATATAGCAGAGTGTTTAAAAGCAGCTCTGTGATGTCATCGTCCAGCTCATTTCAGTTCTCATATAATGGTGTCCATGCAGGCAGATCCAATAATATTGTTGAATATTAAAATTAAATTCAGAATATTACGTGACTCTGGAGGATTCCCTTTTCCACCAAGAGTCTGTGTTTTGGTGCATCGCTGAGGACAAAGGCTCTAGTTGTTGCTTATTAAAATGTATTAATCTTCCAGTATCCAAGAGTATTCCAGTATCAGCTCTAGAAATAATCAAATGTGTGTTATATTTTTTTTATGCAAAATGCAAACTTATTTTCACTCACCAGGGCTCGACATCCGGGCTTGTCCGGAACAAGTGGATTTTTTTGTAGGACAAGTGGAAGAGAAAATTACTTGTCCCACTGAACAAGTTTAATTTCAAACAAAATAAAATGCCATGTAACTTACGTTATGTGCCACTCATTACGTCTATTATACAGATTTAATTTTACCGATTTGAAACGAACACTGAATGTGACTCACAGAAAGACGCGCGCCAGAATACAGTTCTCTTTCGCGCTTCAACGAACAATAACACACAATTATGCCAAAATGTCGTTTGTTGAGTATCTTTATAACATAAGAGCAGTCTTGATGATGAGCTGTTGTGTGTTGTGAGCTGTTGTGCTGTGAGATGTTGTTGTTGTGGTGTGTTGTGTTGTGAGCTGTTGTTGTGGTGTGTTGTGTTGTGAGCTGTGTGTTGTGAGCTGTGTGTTGAGCTGTTGTGGTGTGTTGTGTTGTGAGCTGTGTGTTGAGCTGTTGTGCTGTGCTATGTTGTGTTGTGAGCTGTGTGTTGAGCTGTTGTGCTGTGTTGTGTTGTGAGCTGTGTGTTGAGCTGTTGTGGTGTGTTGTGTTGTGAGCTGTGTGTTGTGAGCTGTTGTGGTGTGTTGTGTTGTGAGCTGGTGTTGTGTTGTGAGCTGTTGTGGTGTGTTGTGTTGTGAGCTGTGTGTTGAGCTGTTGTGGTGTGTTGTGTTGTGAGCTGTGTGTTGAGCTGTTGTGCTGTGTTGTGTTGTGAGCTGTGTGTTGAGCTGTTGTGGTGTGTTGTGTTGTGAGCTGTGTGTTGTGAGCTGTTGTGGTGTGTTGTGTTGTGAGCTGGTGTTGTGTTGTGAGCTGTTGTGCTGTGTTGTGTTGTGAGCTGTGTGTTGTGTTGTGAGCTGTTGTGCTGTGTTGTGTTGTGAGCTGTGTGTTGAGCTGTTGTGGTGTGTTGTGTTGTGAGCTGTGTGTTGTGCTGTGTTGTGTTGTGAGCTGGTGTTGTGTTGTGAGCTGTTGTGGTGTGTTGTGTTGTGAGCTGTGTGTTGAGCTGTTGTGGTGTGTTGTGTTGTGAGCTGTGTGTTGAGCTGTTGTGCTGTGTTGTGTTGTGAGCTGTGTGTTGAGCTGTTGTGGTGTGTTGTGTTGTGAGCTGTGTGTTGAGCTGTTGTGGTGTGTTGTGTTGTGAGCTGTGTGTTGTGAGCTGTTGTGGTGTGTTGTGTTGTGAGCTGGTGTTGTGTTGTGAGCTGTTGTGGTGTGTTGTGTTGTGAGCTGTGTGTTGAGCTGTTGTGGTGTGTTGTGTTGTGAGCTGTGTGTTGAGCTGTTGTGGTGTGTTGTGTTGTGAGCTGTGTGTTGTGAGCTGTTGTGGTGTGTTGTGTTGTGAGCTGGTGTTGTGTTGTGAGCTGTTGTGCTGTGTTGTGTTGTGAGCTGGTGTTGTGTTGTGAGCTGTTGTGGTGTGTTGTGTTGTGAGCTGTGTGTTGAGCTGTTGTGCTGTGTTGTGTTGTGAGCTGTGTGTTGAGCTGTTGTGGTGTGTTGTGAGCTGTGTGTTGAGCTGTTGTGGTGTGTTGTGTTGTGAGCTGTGTGTTGAGCTGTTGTTGTGTGTTGTCAGGGGGAGAGTGACTTCTGCCTGCTGTTGGCCATGCCGTGCGGCGTCAACCAGGACGACGTGTTGAACCAAACGCAGGCGCTCAAATCTGCCTTCATCAACTACCTGCAGGCCAAGCTGGCGGCCGGGATCATCAACGTGCCCAACCCCGGCTCCAACCAGGTGCGTTCCTGAAGATGAGCATCAGCCCATGATTTACTCTCCCTCGAGCCATCCTAGTGTATACGACATCTTCTCTCAGACGAACAGAGTTATATTAAAACATTTCCTGGCTCTTCCAAGTTTTATAATGGCAGTTTATGTTTAGAAGTCCATCTATCATGGATAAATCCACTTTTATGATGGACAGATGCACTTTTTTTATATATATATATATATATATATATATATATATATATATATATATATATATCATTTTAAAACCTTTTTTTTTTATGTAACTCCTATTCGTCTGAAAGTAGAATGTCATACCCTCAAGTCCTCGGTGTGCGAGTACATCATGTGTACATGTGTCTCTGGGTGACGTGTCTCTGTTGTCTCCCCGCAGCCGGCGTACGTGCTGCAGATCTTCCCTCCGTGCGAGTTCTCCGAGAGTCACCTGTCACGCCTGGCCCCGGACCTGCTGAGCCAGATCTCCAGCATCTCCCCGCACCTCATGATCGTCATCACCTCAGTGTGAACACACACACACACTCATCGTCATCACCTCTGTGTGAACACACACACACACACACACACCCTCATCGCCATCACCTCTGTGAAAACACACACACTCATCGTCATCACCTCTGTGTGAAACACATACACACACACACACACACTCATCGTCATCACCTCTGTGTGAAACACATACACACACACACACACACACACTCATTGCCATCACCCCTGTGAAAACACACACACTCATCGTCATCACCTCTGTGTGAAACACATACACACACACACCCTCATCGCCATCACCTCTGTGAAACACACACACACACTCATCGTCATCACCTCTGTGTGAAACACATACACACACTCATTGCCATCACCTCTGTGAAACACATACACACACACACACACTCATCGTCATCACCTCTGTGTGAACATACACACACACACACACACACACACACTCATCGTCATCACCTCTGTGTGAACACACACACACACACACACACAGTCATCGTCATCACCTCTGTGTGAACACACACACACACACACACACACTCATCGTCATCACCTCTGTGTGAACACACACACACACACACACACTCATCGCCATCACCTCTGTGTGAACACACACACTCTGCCCTGCTCGTATTTATTCATCAACTGCAGTTTTGTTCATGGAAACTGGGCGAAAAAAGAAAAAATTCACAGACCGACAAGTGACATTTTCTTCATTTGTTGATTTTGAGTCTATTTTTTGAAGAGCGAATCATAGAAGTTATTGTAACATAAATATGTGTTTTTAACTGGTCATGTGGTCCCCGTAGAGGATTGAACATTGGGATCGTCTCCGACGGCAAACCGACAGGATCATGGAGTTTCAGGTTTGCCGGACTGTAAATATTTTAAATATTTAAAACCCTGGCGAGAGGAAAGGAGCCCGGAAGAGCCGGCTCCAGCTTCCGGATCTGGAGGGATAAGTGCAGAACCAGAACGCTTTTGTGTTGTAAATACTCGAGACTTTGGGGCTGGCAGCTCTTCGCTGGGTTTGTTGCGGGCACTTCAAATTTTCTTACTCAAATAAAAAAAAAGTACATAAAACTTGTTTTTGTCACTCTTTCAGCATTTATTCATCAGAGAAATGGAAAATAAAGCAGAAATAAGATAAAATCAGGGCTGGTTTTAGCAGATACATCGGGATGAAAAGCCTAAGTGTGCGTTTCCTACAGGAAGTCACGTCAGGAGCGAAGAGTTCAATGTGGAATGTTTTTGACAGCGCTTCTAACTGTGCAATATCTTCTTTTATTACATTTTCTTTTGCTTTTTTCAAATACAATAAGCATCAGACAAGACACAAAGAGGAACGGAGACTCAATGTAAAACAGTTAGAAAATCAAGTCATGAAACCCTTTTTGAATTAAATAGATGAAGTGTCACCAGATTTGATGGTGATTCCCTCCGAGTCGTCGTCTCCCACACCCCTGTGTCTGCAACACGGCACAGCTGGACTGAGTCGGAGGTTAGAGTTGGTAAATCACCTAATAAACACACACCTCTGGATCCATTGGACAATCAATTCCATGAACCTGTGATATTATCACATACTTGCTCCGCAAACACGCTAACTTTAGGACTCAAACGTGTCGTTCTGGAGCACATCTGAAGCAGAGGGCTGAAATACTGCACATTTATCAGATGGAGAGGAGTAAAGCTGAATTATCTGTTCCTAGAGTTCGAGGCTGCGGTGACCCCATCTCCACGGGTCCTGCTCGCATCTCCTGGCTTTATCTGGCTCGTCTAATACATGTCATCATATTCTAGAGATTGCTTTATATAGTGGTTTATCAGAATTACAGCGTTGCTCGATACATGTCAAAGCAACTCTATGATATTTACAATGTTGTCTTGAGATGTTCCCTGATGTAAAAGCTTTACTCTGTTTTCCTGCGTGGATCATAAGAGTTGAAGTTCATTCTTTACAGACATCCAGTTTATTTGTACAAGCATTTACATGTGCAAAGTGTGTTCAGCGTTTGAGAGTATGAATGTGTGTTTTCTGTGGTAATGTCGAGTGTGTTCAGCGTTTGAGAGTATGAAAGTGTGTTTTCTGTGGTGATGTCGAGTGTGTTCAGCGTTTGAGAGTATGACTGTGTGTTTTCTGTGGTGATGTCGAGTGTGTTCAGCGTTTGAGAGTATGAATGTGTGTTTTCTGTGGTGATGTCGAGTGTGTTCAGCGTTTGAGAGTATGAATGTGTGTTTTCTGTGGTGATGTCGAGTGTGTTCAGCGTTTGAGAGTATGAATGTGTGTTTTCTGTGGTGATGTCGAGTGTGTTCAGCGTTTGAGAGTATGAATGTGTGTTTTCTGTGGTGATGTCGAGTGTGTTCAGCGTTTGAGAGTATGAATGTGTGTTTTCTGTGGTGATGTCGAGTGTGTTCAGCGTTTGAGAGTATGAATGTGTGTTTTCTGTGGTGATGTCGAGTGTGTTCAGCGTTTGAGAGTATGAATGTGTGTTTTCTGTGGTGATGTCGAGTGTGTTCAGCGTTTGAGAGTATGAATGTGTGTTTTCTGTGGTGATGTCGAGTGTGTTCAGCGTTTGAGAGTATGAAAGTGTGTTTTCTGTGGTGATGTCGAGTGTGTTCAGCGTTTGAGAGTATGAATGTGTGTTTTCTGTGGTGATGTCGAGTGTGTTCAGCGTTTGAGAGTATGAATGTGTGTTTTCTGTGGTGATGTCGAGTGTGTTCAGCGTTTGAGAGTATGAATGTGTGTTTTCTGTGGTGATGTCGAGTGTGTTCAGCGTTTGAGAGTATGAATGTGTGTTTTCTGTGGTGATGTCGAGTGTGTTCAGCGTTTGAGAGTATGAATGTGTGTTTTCTGTGGTGATGTCGAGTGTGTTCAGCGTTTGAGAGTATGAAAGTGTGTTTTCTGTGGTGATGTCGAGTGTGTTCAGCGTTTGAGAGTATGAAAGTGTGTTTTCTGTGGTGATGTCGAGTGTGTTCAGCGTTTGAGAGTATGAAAGTGTGTTTTCTGTGGTGATGTCGAGTGTGTTCAGCGTTTGAGAGTATGAATGTGTGTTTTCTGTGGTGATGTCGAGTGTGTTCAGCGTTTGAGAGTATGACTGTGTGTTTTCTGTGGTGATGTCGAGTGTGTTCAGCGTTTGAGAGTATGAAAGTGTGTTTTCTGTGGTGATGTCGAGTGTGTTCAGCGTTTGAGAGTATGAATGTGTGTTTTCTGTGGTGATGTCGAGTGTGTTCAGCGTTTGAGAGTATGAATGTGTGTTTTCTGTGGTGATGTCGAGTGTGTTCAGTGTTTGAGAGTATGAATGTGTGTTTTCTGTGGTGATGTCGAGTGTGTTCAGCGTTTGAGAGTATGAATGTGTGTTTTCTGTGGTGATGTCGAGTGTGTTCAGCGTTTGAGAGTATGAAAGTGTGTTTTCTGTGGTGATGTCGAGTGTGTTCAGCGTTTGAGAGTATGAATGTGTGTTTTCTGTGGTGATGTCGAGTGTGTTCAGCGTTTGAGAGTATGACTGTGTGTTTTCTGTGGTGATGTCGAGTGTGTTCAGCGTTTGAGAGTATGAATGTGTGTTTTCTGTGGTAATGTCGAGTGTGTTCAGCGTTTGAGAGTATGAATGTGTGTTTTCTGTGGTGATGTCGAGTGTGTTCAGCGTTTGAGAGTATGAATGTGTGTTTTCTGTGGTGATGTCGAGTGTGTTCAGCGTTTGAGAGTATGACTGTGTGTTTTCTGTGGTGATGTCGAGTGTGTTCAGTGTTTGATGTCGACACTGGACCCGAAGACGGCCACCAGCTGCTGCTCGTACTGCCAGATGTTCCTCTTCAGAATCTGCTTACAGGAACCCAGGAGACGCTCGAACGCCTGCACGTCGATCACTGACACACACACACACACACACACACAAGTGTTCTGGATCAAACACTCTTACATCAACACACAGTGACTAGAAAAGACTTCATTTTGACACATTCTCAGTAATCAAGGCAGTGAATTTGTTCTTAAAACAAGAACAAATATCCATCAGTCAGAATAATAAACTGGTTTTCACTGTGGAGGAAGCAGACACCCGACGTGAATGAGTGTAGCGTGAGGATGTTCATCATGTGGAGTGACACATCAGTGACTGACGTTATTCAGCATTTGTACACTTCAACGTCTGGCTTACAACAACAGGAAACTTCTCTGCTTTAAATTACAAACACAAACAATTTACACTTTATCAGACAAACTGCCATCAAATGTACAAAACATGAGATTCAACTTTTAAGATATTTAGTATGAGGAACTTAAAGACTTGTATTAATGAGACATTTGGTGTTTGTGGAGCTGTTTGATCATTAATCGAGTAAAATGCTCATATTTAATATTATGTACACTATATATGAAATATAAATGAAGTAATTCCTATATTGACTTTATTTGTTGATGTATTTTGTAACACAAGATCAGCTGAACTTCATGCCATTTCATTGGTCCATTGGAGGAAATACCCATAATCCCTTATTGGTCATATTGGCATTAACGGATGTTATTTTATTTTATAATGTTGGTTTGTTATATCTAACTATAAGATATTTAACTATAAGTATGAATCCACGTTTGTATCGGACACTAATCTGGACATAAGACTGAAAACGGTTCATGAATCTGCTCGAACTTCCAGAAATACTAGTTTCTTTATTTAGTTTCTGTTTTTTGAATTTCACAGTCGAACAAACTCATTTCATTCAACACTTTATATAAGGTTTCATTTGTGAATATGAACTCACAATAAACAATACTTCTACCGCATTTATTATTATTAATCAATTTCAACATTTACTAAAACATACAACATCAAAAGTTGTATGTTAACTAATGAGTTTACTGTATTACTGTAGAAAGGTTGATTTAATTTTTTGTAAATATTTTTTGTAAATATTTTTATAATTAAACAAACTAGAACATCTTTAAACAAATGAACAATCAAGACACTCAGCCGACAGACGCTTTTAAATCTGAAATTGACACAAATGCGTTAGAAACATTAGCGAGTTTCTGATGGTTATTGAACAACTTTATACTGAATCTCTGAACGTTGCACAGACATTAACGAAACACAGATTTAAGAATAATATAGTGACTTCTACCAATGATTTTCATTGTAAAGCTCAAGGAGCGTTAGTAGCATTATATGAGGATTATAGCAGATTTAATATATTTGATTATTTATATAGATAGATATATTATCTCCGCCTGATGAACGAGGAAAAGCAACAGCTAATCTGGAAAAACATAAAAAGGAAGGAGCAATACTTAATAGGAGATCTTACGTTTCCAGTGCAGGGAAGCAAAGTGAAGATGATAATGAAAAACTGGTACAAATATCAATGCTTTAACTCAGTTACAGAATTAATGAAAGAAGGGAAATAAATATCAGTCTGATTGATGATGTGGGTAAAGGGTTTAATCTAACCAAGACAAAAGAAATGCAAGTCAATAAAGTTATTAGTTCTAAAATGTAGAGAATGCTCATCAATTGGATACTATGTTTGTAAAAACTCACAAAGATATACACTCACCGGCCACTTTATTAGGTACACCTGTCCAACTGCTCCTTAACACTTAATTTCTAAGCAGCCAATCACATGGCGGTAACTCAGTGCATTTAGGCATGTAGACATGGTCAAGACAATCTCCTGCAGTTCAAACCGAGCATCAGTATGGGGAAGAAAGGTGATTTGAGTGACTTTGAACGTGGCATGATTGTTGGTGCCAGAAGGGCTGGTCTGAGTATTTCAGAAACTGCTAATCTACTGGGATTTTCACGCACAACCATCTCTTGGGTTTACAGAGAATGGTCCGAAAAAGAAAAAACATCCAGTGAGCGGCAGTTCTGTGGGCGGAAATGCCTTGTTGATGCCAGAGGTCAGAGGAGAATGGCCAGACTGGTTCGAGCTGATAGAAGGGCAACAGTGACTCAAATAACCACCCGTTACAACCAAGGTGGGCAGAAGAGCATCTCTGAACGCACAGTACGTCGAACTTTGAGGCAGATGGGCTACAGCAGCAGAAGACCACACCGGGTGCCACTCCTTTCAGCTAAGAACAGGAAACTGAGGCTACAATTTGCACAAGCTCATCGAAATTGGACAATAGAAGATTGGAAAAACGTTGCCTGGTCTGATGAGTCTCGATTTCTGCTGCGACATTCGGATGGTAGGGTCAGAATTTGGCGTCTACAACATGAAAGCATGGATCCATCCTGCCTTGTATCAACGGTTCAGGCTGGTGGTGGTGGTGTCATGGTGTGGGGAATATTTTCTTGGCACTCTTTGGGCCCCTTGGTACCAATTTAGCATCGTTGCAACGCCACAGCCTACCTGAGTATTGTTGCTGACCATGTCCATCCCTTTATGACCACAATGTACCCAACTTCTGATGGCTACTTTCAGCAGGATAATGCGCCATGTCATAAAGCTGGAATCATCTCAGACTGGTTTCTTGAACATGACAATGAGTTTGCTGTACTCAAATGGCCTCCACAGTCACCAGATCTCAATCCAATAGAGCATCTTTGGGATGTGGTGGAACGGGAGATTCGCATCATGGATGTGCAGCCGACAAATCTGCGGCAACTGTGTGATGCCATCATGTCAATATGGACCAAACTCCCTGAGGAATGCTTCCAGCACCTTGTTGAATCTATGCCACGAAGAATTGAGGCAGTTCTGAAGGCAAAAGGGGGTCCAACCCGTTACTAGCATGGGGTACCTAATAAAGTGGCCGGTGAGTGTATGGTGTGTGTGTGTGTGTGTGTGTGTGTGTCAATATGGTTGATTAAAAAATGTTGGATTATATGTGGATTATTCACATATGAGTATGACGGATTATATTTAAGATCAGCGATAGCCTACAAACAACTGCAGAAACTTAGCAAGAGAAACCCTGACAGAACAACATTATAGAATATCAGAAACTCTAAACACACCTACGACATCTAATAATGCATTATTATTATTATGTGCTCGTAAGGAACACAATATTAAATTGTTCAAGTGCAAGGGATTATGGGTACTAACTGTGTCATACTGGACTCACTAACGAGGAGCGGGACGATCCTTAGCTCTCGAGTGAAGAATTAACTGTTGGTATCGGTTATTGGAAATATAAATCATAATTAGTTTATAAACATTGTTTCGGTCATAATCAGCTATTGATATGATCAGAAACAGAGCAGATTTCACTGGTGCGATTTGATGAACTTCAGCTGATACTGAACACTAGACACTTTCATCAAGTATTCCTTCAGTATTTATGTCTGTATGCATTAATATTAGGGGTATAACAATATATCAAGTCACAATATATCGCATTACAAAAATGCAACAATATTATTGTGGATAGTGAGAGAAAAAATATAAAGTTTTCAGAGTTTTAGTGTCAGTATTACATTAAACTACTATATATAATGTTGAATATGATGTATAATATAATGCGATGGGGAATATGTGTGACCTGATAATGCCAGATCTGATGTTACAGTAAAACTGGCCATTCTTGTACATACACTGTAAAAAATAAACCCGTAATTTTTACGGTAAAAAAACGGCAGCTGTGGTTGCCAGTACTTTACCGTCAAAAATACGGTAGCAACGTTATTGGTTTTACAGACTTAACTTAAAATTTACAGTAATAAACCGTATTTTATTATCTGATAATGTTAATTTACTGATCTATTGCAGTATTAATATCTGTTTTGTACCATTGTAATACACTGACAACCAATCACAGCAGTGATGAGAGTCACATGATCAATCAAAGATCAATCAAAGCTCACCACAAGAAGCTCTTCCACAAGAAAGTTAGTATTAATATATAGAAGCTGCACAGTGTCATTCGCACAAACATTAAACACAATCATGGTAACCACATGAAATTTAAAAAATGCAATAAACATTAATTTAACAACATTAAATGTAACATAAAACCCTAATGTACATAACTGATAAGAAAAAAACTAAGAAAACTATGAAGAAACATAGTTATTTCAACAAAAATACATAAAATGTGAAGTGTTACGCAGGGAATTGTGGGAATGGGAATTTACGGTATTTTACTGTAAATTGTACAATGAGTTGTTCTTTTTCAGTTTCAAAAACTGTAAATTTAACGGTATTTTACAGTAAAATTACATTAAATGTACCATTAGATCTATCACAGCTATTTACCGTATATAGTACGAAAACTTTCTGTTAACCAATTAACAGTTTTTCACTATATGATTTTTACAGGTCTTTTACCGTTAAAATCACGGTAATTTTTTACAGTGTATATCTAGTCAGAGACAGAGATCAAGCATATTCATCTAAAATAATTCTGTATTTTCAGCTTCAGAATCATGAATATTGTTCTTCTATTGTCCTGTGCTTTGGGTTCCAGCACCAAGTCCAAGACTATTCATGTACACACACAATGTAGTATCAAATTTAGCATTTTAATCAACTCTACATTTTTTGTTAACCTTTTACCATCGCAATAAAATGGTATTGTGAGTTCAGTGTGGTGATATGTGAGTGGACTCGTGACCCCTGTTTAATATCCCTGATAACTCTGAAAACATCAGCCTGTGTGTGTCGAGGACATCAGACCCAGCGCATGGACCCGAACCGGTAATGAAGAGCGTCCGGGGTTCTTACCTAAACAGCGCGTCTCTCCCGCCGCGTACACTGACGCCGCGCGCGGTTTATTGGTGACCAGCGCCAGCTCGCCGAAGTACTGTCCCCGCGTGCAGCGCGCCACCTCCAGCTCCTGGCCCGACCTCTGACCTGCGCTGGCCTACGGGGACAACAGTGTGTGAGGGGCGAGCACGAGTGTCTGTGTGTGTGTGTGTGTGTGTGTGTGTGTGCTCCTTACTCTGTTCCTGATCATGATCCTGACTTCTCCAGACTCCACGATGTAGAAGCAATCGGCCGAGTCTCCCTGAGGAACACAACACCTGGTTATTGACCACACAACACGTGATTATTGACCACACAACACGTGTTTATTGACCACACAACACCTGGTTATTGACCACACAACACGTGATTATTGACCACACAACACGTGTTTATTGACCACACAACACGTGATTATTGACCACACAACACGTGATTATTGACCACACAACACGTGTTTATTGACCACACAACATGTGATTATTGACCACACAACACGTGATTATTGACCACACAACATGTGATTATTGACCACACAACACGTGATTATTGACCACACAACACGTGATTATTGACCACACAACACGTGATTATTGACCACACAACACGTGTTTATTGACCACACAACACGTGATTATTGACCACACAACACGTGATTATTGACCACACAACACGTGATTATTGACCACACAACACGTGATTATTGACCACACAACACCTGGTTATTGACCACACAACACCTGGTTATTGACCACACAACACGTGATTATTGACCACACAACACGTGATTATTGACCACACAACACGTGTTTATTGACCACACAACACGTGATTATTGACCACACAACACGTGTTTATTGACCACACAACACCTGGTTATTGACCACACAACACGTGATTATTGACCACACAACACGTGATTATTGACCACACAACCCGTGTTTATTGACCACACAACACGTGATTATTGACCACACAACACGTGTTTATTGACCACACAACACCTGGTTATTGACCACACAACACGTGATTATTGACCACACAACACGTGTTTATTGACCACACAACACGTGATTATTGACCACACAACACGTGATTATTGACCACACAACACGTGATTATTGACCACACAACACGTGATTATTGACCACACAACACGTGATTATTGACCACACAACACGTGATTATTGACCACACAACACGTGATTATTGACCACACAACACGTGATTATTGACCACACAACACGTGATTATTGACCACACAACACGTGATTATTGACCACACAACACGTGATTATTGACCACACAACACGTGATTATTGACCACACAACACGTGATTATTGACCACACAACATGTGATTATTGACCACACAACACGTGATTATTGACCACACAACATGTGATTATTGACCACACAACATGTGATTATTGACCACACAACATGTGATTATTGACCACACAACATGTGATTATTGACCACACAACACGTGATTATTGACCACACAACACGTGATTATTGACCACACAACACGTGATTATTGACCACACAACACGTGATTATTGACCACACAACACGTGATTATTGACCACACAACACCTGGTTATTGACCACACAACACGTGATTATTGACCACACAACACGTGTTTATTGACCACACAACACGTGATTATTGACCACACAACACGTGATTATTGACCACACAACACGTGATTATTGACCACACAACACCTGGTT
The DNA here is from genome assembly GCA_031834385.1 of Semotilus atromaculatus. Classification (NCBI taxonomy): domain Eukaryota; kingdom Metazoa; phylum Chordata; class Actinopteri; order Cypriniformes; family Leuciscidae; genus Semotilus; species Semotilus atromaculatus. Next base: position 34,983 of record JAULUF010000021.1, on the reverse strand, counting down.
ATTGACCACACAACACGTGGTTATTGACCACACAACACGTGATTATTGACCACACAACATGTGATTATTGACCACACAACATGTGATTATTGACCACACAACATGTGATTCAAAGATAATTTGCGAGAAAATCAAAGATAATTTGTGAGAAAATCAAAGATAATTTGTGAAAAAATCACAGATAATTTGTGAGAAAATCAAAGATAATTGTTTTAGAAAATCAAAGATAATGTGTGAGAAAATCAAACAAAATTTGTTAGAAAATCAAAGATAATGTGTGAGAAAATCAAACAAAATTTGTTAGAAAATCAAAGATAATTTGTGAGAAAATCAAAGATAATTTGTGAGAAAATCAAAGATGATGTGTGAGAAAATCAAGTCAAGTCAAGTATATTTATATAGCGCTTTTCACAATACAGATTGTATCAAAGCTGCTTCACAGTATCAATCAAAACAACATAACAATGTTTGTTTATTACTGGAAAAAAGACATCCAAGTTTGGTAGAGCTGATCAATGGTATGTTAATTCATTTGAACATCCCCAACTGAGCAAGCCAAAGGCAACAGTGGCAAGGAACCGAAAAACTTCATCAAGTGACCTAATGGTGTCCTAAAACTCCATCAGGTGACCCAATGGTGTCCTAAAACTCCATCAAGTGACCCAATGGTGTCCTAAAACTCCATCAGGTGACCCAATGGTGTCCTAAAACTCCATCAAGTGACCCAATGGTGTCCTAAAACTCCATCAAGTGACCCAATGGTGTCCTAAAACTCCATCAGGTGACCCAATGGTGTCCTAAAACTCCATCAAGTGACCCACTGGTGTCCTAAAACTCCCATCAGGTGACCCAATGGTGTCCTAAAACTCCATCAGGTGACCCTAAGGTGTCCTAAAACTCCATCAAGTGACCCAATGGTGTCCTAAAACTCCATCAGGTGACCCAATGGTGTCCTAAAACTCCATCAAGTGACCCAATGGTGTCCTAAAACTCCCATCAGGTGACCCAATGGTGTCCTAAAACTCCATCAGGTGACCCAATGGTGTCCTAAAACTCCATCAAGTGACCCAATGGTGTCCTAAAACTCCATCAAGTGACCCAATGGTGTCCTAAAACTCCATCAGATGACCCAATGGTGTCCTAAAACTCCATCAGGTGACCCAATGGTGTCCTAAAACTCCATCAGGTGACCCAATGGTGTCCTAAAACTCCATCAAGTGACCCAATGGTGTCCTAAAACTCCATCAGGTGACCCAATGGTGTCCTAAAACTCCATCAGGTGACCCAATGGTGTCCTAAAACTCCATCAAGTGACCCAATGGTGTCCTAAAACTCCATCAAGTGACCCAATGGTGTCCTAAAACTCCATCAACTCCATTTGATTTTCTCACAAATTATCTTTGATTTTATCTCAGATTATCATTAATCTCACAAATTATCTTTGATTTTCTCACAATTCATCTGATTTTCTCACACATTATCTTTCATTTTCTCACAAATTATCTTAGATTTTCTTACAAATTATCTTTGATTTTCTAAGATAATTTGTGAGAAAATGAAAGATAATGTGTGAGAAAATCAGATGAATTGTGAGAAAATCAAAGATAATTTGTGAGATTAATGATAATCTGAGAGAAAATCAAAGATAATTTGAGAGAAAATCAAAGATAATTTGTGAGAAAATCAAAGAAAATTTGTGAGAAAATCAAAGAAAATTTGTGAGAAAATCAAAGATAATTTGTGAGAAAATCAAAGATAATTTGTGAGAAAATCAGATGAATTGTGACAAAATCAGAGATAATTTGTGAGAAAATCAGAGATAATTTGTGAGAAAATCAAAGATAATTTGTGAGAAAATCAAAGATAATTTGTGAGAAAATCAAAGATAATTTGTGAGAAAATCAGATGAATTGTGACAAAATCAGAGATAATTTGTGAGAAAATCAGAGATAATTTGTGAGAAAATCAAAGATAATTTGTGAGAAAATCAAAGATAATTTGTGAGAAAATCAAAGATAATTTGTGAGAAAATCAAAGAAAATTTGTGAGAAAATCAAAGAAAATTTGTGAGAAAATCAAAGATAATTTGTGAGAAGATTAATGATAATTTGAGAGAAAATCAAAGATAATTTGTGAGAAAATCAAAGAAAATTTGTGGGAAAATCAAAGATAATTTGTGAGAAAATCAAAGATAATTTGTGAGAAAATCAAAGATAATTTGTGAGAAAATCAAAGATAATGTGTGAGAAAATCAAAGATAAATTGTGAGAAAATCAAAGATAATTTGTGAGAAGATTAATGATAAATTGTGAGAAAATCAAAGATAATTTGTGAGAAGATTAATGATAATTTGTGAGAAAATCAAAGATAATTTGTTAGAAAATCAATGATAATTTGTGAGAAAATCAAAGATAATTTGTGAGAAAATCAAAGATAATGTGTGAGAAAATCAAAGATAAATTGTGAGAAAATCAAAGATAATTTGTGAGAAGATTAATGATAAATTGTGAGAAAATCAAAGATAATTTGTGAGAAGATTAATGATAATTTGTGAGAAAATCAAAGATAATTTGTTAGAAAATCAATGATAATTTGTGAGAAAATCAAAGATAATTTGTTAGAAAATCAAAGATAATTTGTGAGAAAATCAAATAAAATTAGTTAGAAAATCAAAGATAATTAGTGAGAAAATCAAAGATAATTAGTGAGAAAATCAAAGATAATGTGTGAGAAAATCAAAGATAATTTGTAAGAAAATCAGAGATAATTTGTGAGAAAATCAGAGATAATTTGTGAGAAAATCAAAGAAAATTTGTGAGAAAATCAAAGATAATTTGTGAGAAAATCAAAGATAATTTGATCATTTGAAAATAAAAAAGACAATTTTGAATCTAGAAGAGAATCAAAGGTAATCTAGTGGAGAATCAAAGGTAATCTGATAGAGAATCAAAGGCAATCTGGTGGAGAATCAAAGGTAATCTAGTGGAGAATCAAAGGTAATCTAGTGGAGAATCAAAGGTAATCTGGTGGAGAATCAAATGTAATCTGGTAGAGAATCAAAGGTAATCTAGTGGAGAATCAAGGTAATCTGGTAGAGAATCAAAGGTAATCTGGTAGAGAATCAAAGGTAATCTGGTAGAGAATCAAAGGTAATCTAGTGGAGAATCAAAGGTAATCTAGTGGAGAATCAAATGTAATCTGGTAGAGAATCAAAGGTAATCTAGTGGAGAATCAAATGTAATCTGGTAGAGAATCAAAGGTAATCTAGTGGAGAATCAAAGGTAATCTGGTAGAGAATCAAAGGTAATCTAGTGGAGAATCAAAGGTAATCTGGTGGAGAATCAAAGGTAATCTAGTGGAGAATCAAAGGTAATCTGGTAGAGAATCAAAGGTAATCTGGTGGAGAATCAAAGGTAATCTAGTGGAGAATCAAAGGTAATCTAGTGGAGAATCAAAGGTAATCTAGTGGAGAATCAAAGGTAATCTAGTGGAGAATCAAAGGTAATCTGGTAGAGAATCAAAGGTAATCTGGTGGAGAATCAAAGGTAATCTAGTGGAGAATCAAAGGTAATCTGGTGGAGAATCAAAGGTAATCTAGTGGAGAATCAAAGGTAATCTGGTGGAGAATCAAAGGTAATCTAGTGGAGAATCAAAGGTAATCTGGTAGAGAATCAAAGGTAATCTGGTGGAGAATCAAAGGTAATCTAGTGGAGAATCAAAGGTAATCTGGTGGAGAATCAAAGGTAATCTGGTAGAGAATCAAAGGTAATCTAGTGGAGAATCAAAGGTAATCTAGTGGAGAATCAAAGGTAATCTGGTGGAGAATCAAAGGTAATCTGGTAGAGAATCAAAGGTAATCTAGTGGAGAATCAAAGGTAATCTAGTGGAGAATCAAATGTAATCTGGTAGAGAATCAAAGGTAATCTAGTGGAGAATCAAATGTAATCTGGTAGAGAATCAAAGGTAATCTAGTGGAGAATCAAATGTAATCTGGTAGAGAATCAAAGGTAATCTGGTAGAGAATCAAAGGTAATCTGGTGGAGAATCAAATGTAATCTGGTAGAGAATCAAAGGTAATCTGGTGGAGAATCAAAGGTAATCTAGTGGAGAATCAAAGGTAATCTAGTGGAAAATCAAAGGTAATCTAGTGGAGAATCAAAGGTAATCTGGTAGAGAATCAAAGGTAATCGAGTGGAGAATCAAATGTAATCTGGTAGAGAATCAAAGGTAATCTGGTGGAGAATCAAAGGTAATCTAGTGGAGAATCAAAGGTAATCTGGTGGAGAATCAAAGGTAATCTAGTGGAGAATCAAAGGTAATCTGGTAGAGAATCAAAGGTAATCTGGTGGAGAATCAAAGGTAATCTAGTGGAGAATCAAAGGTAATCTGGTGGAGAATCAAAGGTAATCTAGTGGAGAATCAAAGGTAATCTGGTAGAGAATCAAAGGTAATCTGGTGGAGAATCAAAGGTAATCTAGTGGAGAATCAAAGGTAATCTAGTGGAAAATTAAAGGTAATCTAGTGGAGAATCAAAGGTAATCTGGTAGAGAATCAAAGGTAATCTAGTGGAGAATCAAATGTAATCTGGTAGAGAATCAAAGGTAATCTGGTGGAGAATCAAAGGTAATCTAGTGGAGAATCAAAGGTAATCTGGTGGAGAATCAAAGGTAATCTAGTGGAGAATCAAAGGTAATCTGGTAGAGAATCAAAGGTAATCTAGTGGAGAATCAAAGGTAATCTGGTGGAGAATCAAAGGTAATCTAGTGGAGAATCAAAGGTAATCTGGTAGAGAATCAAAGGTAATCTGGTGGAGAATCAAAGGTAATCTAGTGGAGAATCAAAGGTAATCTAGTGGAAAATTAAAGGTAATCTAGTGGAGAATCAAAGGTAATCTGGTAGAGAATCAAAGGTAATCTAGTGGAGAATCAAATGTAATCTGGTAGAGAATCAAAGGTAATCTGGTGGAGAATCAAAGGTAATCTAGTGGAGAATCAAAGGTAATCTGGTGGAGAATCAAAGGTAATCTGGTGGAGAATCAAAGGTAATCTAGTGGAGAATCAAAGGTAATCTGGTGGAGAATCAAATGTAATCTGGTGGAGAATCAAAGGTAATCTCGTGGAGAATCAAAGGTAATCTGGTGGAGAATCAAAGGTAATCTAGTGGAGAATCAAAGGTAATCTGGTGGAGAATCAAAGGTAATCTAGTGGAGAATCAAAGGTAATCTGGTAGAAAATCAAAGGTAATCTAGTGGAGAATCAAAGTAATCTGGTGGAGAATCAAATGTAATCTGGTGGAGAATCAAAGGTAATCTCGTGGAGAATCAAAGGTAATCTGGTGGAGAATCAAATGTAATCTGGTGGAGAATCAAAGGTGATCTCGTGGAGAATCAAAAGTAATCTGGTGGAGACTCAAAGGTAATCTAGTGGAGAATCAAATGTAATCTGGTAGAGAATCAAAGGTAATCTAGTGGAGAATCAGGTAGAGAATCAAAGGTAATCTGGTAGAGAATCAAAGGTAATCTAGTGGAGAATCAGGTAGAGAATCAAAGGTAATCTGGTAGAGAATCAAAGGTAATCTAGTGGAGAATCCGGTAGAGAATCAAAGGTAATCTGGTAGAGAATCAAAGGTAATCTAGTGGAGAATCCGGTAGAGAATCAAAGGTAATCTGGTAGAGAATCAAAGGTAATCTGGTAGAGAATCAAAGGTAATCTGGTAGAGAATCAAAGGTAATCTAGTGGAGAATCAAATGTAATCTGGTGGAGAATCAAAGGTAATCTGGTAGAGAATCAAAGGTAATCTGGTAGAGAATCAAAGGTAATCTGGTAGAGAATCAAAGGTAATCTAGTGGAGAATCAAATGTAATCTGGTGGAGAATCAAAGGTAATCTAGTGGAGAATCAAATGTAATCTGGTGGAGAATCAAAGGTAATCTAGTGGAGAATCAAATGTAATCTGGTAGAGAATCAAAAGTAATCTAGTGGAGAATCAAAGGTAATCTGGTAGAGAATCAAAAGTAATCTGGTGGAGAATCAAATGTAATCTGGTAGAGAATCAAAGGTAATCTAGTGGAGAATCAAAGGTAATCTAGTGGAGAATCAGGTAGAGAATCAAAGGTAATCTAGTAGAGAATCAAAGGTAATCTAGTGGAGAATCAAAGGTAATCTGGTAGAGAATCAAAGGTAATCTAGTGGAGAATCAAATGTAATCTGGTAGAGAATCAAAAGTAATCTGGTGGAGAATCAAATGTAATCTGGTGGAGAATCAAATGTAATCTGGTAGAGAATCAAAGGTAATCTGGTGGAGAATCAAAGGTAATCTAGTGGAGAATCAAAAGTAATCTGGTGGAGAATCAAATGTAATCTGGTAGAGAATCAAAGGTAATCTGGTAGAGAATCAAAGGTAATCTAGTGGAGAATCAAAAGTAATCTGGTAGAGAATCAAAGGTAATCTGGTAGAGAATCAAAGGTAATCTAGTGGATAATGCAAGGTAATCTAGTGTAGAATCAAAAGTAATCTGGTGGAGAATCAAAGGTAATCTGGTAGAGAATCAAAGGTAATCTGGTGGAGAATCAAAGGTAATCTGGTGGAGAATCAAAGGTAATCTCGTGGAGAATCAAAGGTAATCTGGTGGAGAATCAAAGGTAATCTAGTGTAGAATCAAAAGTAATCTGGTGGAGAATCAAAGGTAATCTGGTAGAGAATCAAAGGTAATCTGGTGGAGAATCAAAGGTAATCTGGTGGAGAATCAAAGGTAATCTCGTGGAGAATCAAAGGTAATCTGGTAGAGAATCAAAGGTAATCTAGTGGAGAATCAAAGGTAATCTGGTGGAGAATCAAAGGTAATCTAGTGGATAATGCAAGGTAATCTAGTGTAGAATCAAAAGTAATCTGGTGGAGAATCAAAGGTAATCTGGTAGAGAATCAAAGGTAATCTGGTGGAGAATCAAAGGTAATCTGGTGGAGAATCAAAGGTAATCTCGTGGAGAATCAAAGGTAATCTGGTGGAGAATCAAAGGTAATCTAGTGTAGAATCAAAAGTAATCTGGTGGAGAATCAAAGGTAATCTGGTAGAGAATCAAAGGTAATCTAGTGGAGAATCAAAGGTAATCTGGTGGAGAATCAAAGGTAATCTAGTGGATAATGCAAGGTAATCTAGTGTAGAATCAAAAGTAATCTGGTGGAGAATCAAAGGTAATCTGGTAGAGAATCAAAGGTAATCTCGTGGAGAATCAAAGGTAATCTAGTGTAGAATCAAAAGTAATCTGGTGGAGAATCAAAGGTAATCTGGTAGAGAATCAAAGGTAATCTAGTGGAGAATCAAAGGTAATCTGGTGGAGAATCAAAGGTAATCTCGTGGAGAATCAAAGGTAATCTGGTGGAGAATCAAAGGTAATCTAGTGTAGAATCAAAAGTAATCTGGTGGAGAATCAAAGGTAATCTGGTAGAGAATCAAAGGTAATCTAGTGGAGAATCAAAGGTAATCTGGTGGAGAATCAAAGGTAATCTGGTAGAGAATCAAAGGTAATCTGGTGGAGAATCAAAGGTAATCTGGTGGAGAATCAAAGGTAATCTCGTGGAGAATCAAAGGTAATCTGGTGGAGAATCAAAGGTAATCTAGTGTAGAATCAAAAGTAATCTGGTGGAGAATCAAAGGTAATCTGGTAGAGAATCAAAGGTAATCTAGTGGAGAATCAAAGGTAATCTGGTGGAGAATCAAAGGTAATCTAGTGGATAATGCCAGGTAATCTAGTGTAGAATCAAAAGTAATCTGGTGGAGAATCAAAGGTAATCTGGTAGAGAATCAAAGGTAATCTCGTGGAGAATCAAAGGTAATCTAGTGTAGAATCAAAAGTAATCTGGTGGAGAATCAAAGGTAATCTGGTAGAGAATCAAAGGTAATCTGGTGGAGAATCAAAGGTAATCTAGTGGATAATGCAAGGTAATCTAGTGTAGAATCAAAAGTAATCTGGTGGAGAATCAAAGGTAATCTGGTAGAGAATCAAAGGTAATCTGGTAGAGAATCAAAGGTAATCTAGTGGATAATGCAAGGTAATCTAGTGTAGAATCAAAAGTAATCTGGTGGAGAATCAAAGGTAATCTGGTAGAGAATCAAAGGTAATCTAGTGGATAATGCAAGGTAATCTAGTGTAGAATCAAAGGTAATCTAGTGGAGAATCAAAGGTAATCTGGTGGAGAATCAAAGGTAATCTGGTAGAGAATCAAAGGTAATCTAGTGGAGAATCAGGTAGAGAATCAAAGGTAATCTGGTAGAGAATCAAACGTAATCTAGTGGAGAATTCAAGGTAATCTAGTGGAGAATCAAAGGTAATCTATGGAGAATCAGGTAGAGAATCAAAGGTAATCTGGTAGAGAATCAAAAGTAATCCACCTGCCGTATGATCAGCTCTCCGTCTCTGAAGTTCTTTATACCCAGGACGTCGACGATCTTCATGCGCTCGGAGAGCTGAGAGAGAGAGACAGAGGGTCATTAAGTGAACGGCACAAGGTCACGGCACAGTGAAGTTCTCGAGTCGACGCACCTGCAGGGACTTGAGCAGCGGCACGCTCTCGATGAAGCGTTCATACATCTTCCTCTTCTTGGCATTATTCCTCACGATGAGTCTGTGGAACGTGGCTCTGTCCTGACGGCACAGAATCACAGTGTTTCACAATCACTAGGACTCATTCATCAATACGCAGTGAAGCACAACCGCAGACTAGCCATTTTATTCAGTTCTGGTAGGTTTAGATTATTGTTTTATGAGCAACAAACTTTGCTAGTGATCTGGAAGCTTGAGTTTGATTCGAGACAAATGCAGGGCCCTATCATACACCAAACGCATGTGTTTTTTAGTAGTTTCAGCCCGACGCAGTTTTCATTTTTCATGTCCTGAGACTCTGGCTGGTTTATTGCACATTACACCCAAAACACCATTACTCATGAAGAGAATAGAGACAAACCTTTTAGACCAGCGCCGGGAGTGCCGACTATTTTTCCCTTCGTTAAACTAGCAAAAGTGGATCCGGACCCTTCCACCCTGCACTTCAGACCATGCGCTTATATTGTTAAAATAGGGCCTCTTGGACTTATTCATCAAGAAAAGTGTGAAGAGCAAAACACAGGAAGCTGAAGCTGCAGAGCAGGAAGTGACCTCACCAGCGCCCACAGCGCCCCCTCCTGAGCAGCCCTGATGGTGGCGGCCCGCGGCGTGTTGTACATGAGGGCGAGTTCACCGAAGCTGCCTTTATTATCATAGCGACCCACACAGCAGCTGGAGCCGTCCTTGTGGATCAGGATATCAAACACACCCCTGCAGAGACAGGTGTCACAGAGACAGACAGGTGTCAGAGAGACAGACGGGTGTCACAGAGACAGACGGGTGTCACAGAGACAGACGGGTGTCAGAGAGACAGACGGGTGTCACAGAGACAGACGGGTGTCACAGAGACAGACGGGTGTCAGAGAGACAGACGGGTGTCACAGAGACAGGCGGGTATGGGGGTAGAATTGTTGCTTTATTCCAAATAAATAGATTATGATCCACAAATAAATGTAAAGAGATTCACAAAAATATATCAAATTCACAAATAAATAGATTAAGATCCACAAATAAATGTAAAGACTTTCACAAAAAAATATAAAACTCACAAATAAATAAAAGGAGATTTGCAAATAAAAATATATATTTACAAATGTTTTTATGCCACAAACACAACTCTGCCTGGCATTTATTTGTGAACCGCTTTCTGTGCATTTGTAAATAAAATGTCAGAGGTGTCAGAGAGACAGACTGGTGGAAGAGAGACAGATGGGTGGAAGAGAGACAGACGGGTGGCAGAGAGACAGACGGGTGGCAGAGAGACAGACGGGTGGAAGAGAGACAGACGGGTGTCAGAGAGATAGACTGGTGTCAGAGAGACAGACGGGTGTCAGAGAGACAGACGGGTGTCACAGAGACAGACGGGTGTCACAGAGACAGATGGGTGGAAGAGAGATAGACGGGTGGAAGAGAGACAGACGGGTGTCAGAGAGACAGACGGGTGTCAGAGAGACAGACGGGTGTCACAGAGACAGACGGGTGGCAGAGAGACAGACGGGTGTCACAGAGACAGACGGGTGTCAGAGAGACAGATGGGTGGAAGAGAGATAGACGGGTGGCAGAGAGACAGACGGGTGGAAGAGAGACAGACGGGTGGAAGAGAGACAGACGGGTGTCACAGAGACAGACGGGTGTCAGAGAGACAGACGGGTGGCAGAGAGACAGACTGGTGGAAGAGAGACAGACGGGTGGCAGAGAGACAGACGGGTGGAAGAGAGACAGACGGGTGTCACAGAGACAGATGGGTGGAAGAGAGATAGACGGGTGGCAGAGAGACAGACGGGTGGAAGAGAGACAGACGGGTGTCACAGAGACAGACGGGTGTCACAGAGACAGACGGGTGTCAGAGAGACAGACTGGTGGAAGAGAGACAGACGGGTGGCAGAGAGACAGACGGGTGGAAGAGAGACAGACGGGTGTCAGAGAGACAGACGGGTGTCAGAGAGACAGACGGGTGTCACAGAGACAGACGGGTGTCAGAGAGACAGCAGAGGATCGTCTCACCTCTCGATGACGTAGAAGTTATCGCCATCGTCCCCCTGATTGATGATGCTGTCGTGTGGTTTGACCAACACCTCAAACATGCTGTCTAACACCTCAGCGAACTGATCCTGAGACAGACAGACAGACAGACAGACAGACGTCACACATGCGCTGGTGTCCCGCGTGCCCAGTGTGTGAAGGCTGATATTCACCTGCTCCAGTGTTTTGAACAGTAGTATGTCACTGCAGGCCTCCTGCAGACGCTGACGCTGAGCCTCTGTTTTATAGTGGATCACCTTCGACTCGCCGGCCTCGTCGTCGTCTTCATCAGGGTTATAAGCCTCCGCACACACTGAGGAACACAAGCAGAGTCGCACACACACGGCTAACAGCTCAAGACACCACAGGGCTTCACTAAAGCACACATTCACTGAAATAAAACTAAATATAAAAAAAGCTTAACTTATTTTATTTCAGCTAGTTGGCAAGGCAACATTTCTCATTTTCAGTTTGTTTACCTTGAAATACAAGAATAACTGAAACTAATAAAACATTCACACAAACTTTAGAGACATTCAGAAAATACAAATGGCAAAAACACAACAAAATGACTATAATATCTCAATGGTACTAAAAAATAGTAACACTACCTGATACACGTCTGTTGCATTTACTAGGAGGAGGAGCTATACAGAGAGAGAGAGAGAGAGAGTGTGTGTGTGTGTGTGTGTGTGTGTGTGTGTGAGAGAGAGAGAGAGAGAGAGAGAGTGTGTGTGTGTGTGTGTGTGTGTGTGAGAGAGAGAGAGAGAGAGTGTGTGTGTTTGTGTGTGTGTGTGTGTGAGAGAGAGAGACACAAGGAGAGAGAGAGAGAGAGAGAGAGACACAAGGAGAGAGAGAGAGAGAGAGAGTGTGTGTGAGAGAGAGAGAGAGAGAGTGTGTGTGTTTTTGTGTGTGTGTGTGTGAGAGAGAGAGACACAAGGAGAGAGAGAGAGAGAGAGAGACACAAGGAGAGAGAGAGAGAGAGAGAGAGAGAGAGAGAGAGAGAGAGAGAAATAAGGGTCACTGTCTCATACAATCATTGAAAAAGGAAACAGGAGCAAATGAAAAACATTGACAGTGATCATCGACAGACTGAGTTGAACATGTTCTGAGAGTCTGGTCATATTCATCAGCATATATGAGCTGACGTCACAGCTAACAACTGTGTGTAAAGGAGTGTGTAAACAACCTCTGGTTTCGCTTGACAAAAGTCTGGAAGTTTCAAATACTTTATTGACAGACAGTGGTATGAAATGTTCACACATGCTCTTATTTGTTACACTGTTAAATGTTCTTCTATTATTTGGATGTTTGTTTGTTTTTTAAATTATTATTCTATGTATTCCAAGCTATTATTTACAGTCATGCCCATAAAGCAATTTCGAATTGAATTGATATAGACAGTCACGCATCAGTTTATAACTTTATAAGTCCCACCTTTGAAAGTGAAATCATCTGGAAAGTCATCTTCCTCCTCCTCTTCCTCCTGTTCTCCGTGTTCCTCCTCTTCCTCCTGTTCTCCGTGTTCCTCCTCTTCCTCCTGTTCTCCGTGTTCCTCCTCTTCCTCCTGTTCTCCGTGTTCCTCCTCTTCCTCCTGTTCTCCGTGTTCCTCCTCTTCCTCCTGTTCTCCGTGTTCCTCCTCCTCGTCGGTGGGAGCAGAGTCCTGGTCGAAGGCCACTCCGCGGGTCACTGGGGATCTGCTGCTGGTCGTGAAGCTCCTGCGCTCCCTCAGGCTGGTGAAGTGCTGGACGGCGAACTCCAGCAGGTCCACGGGCCTCTGCTTCAGAACCTCCAGCGTGTATCCCTTCAGGAGATCCGTCAGTCCCGCGGGAACATCCACGCTCATCCTCACGCTCATCCCGACGCCTCACGCTCAGTCACACACACCGGACCTGATGCACAGCTCCGTCTCGGCAGCACAGCTCGTCTAAACTGGTTTCACTGGGATTCCCTGAGGACAGAACCATCGACTCTGACGGATCGACTGACCATCGCAGCGGAAAATATTGACTGTCCTCAAAAAATATCACGACTGCTGGTCGGCCATTTACACCATGTGTTTCTATGCTTTCTCATTTTAATCAGCATATTCATCTCAAGAGATCATGTTAAATCTACACAGAAACATTCCTTCACTCAAATGACACGGTACAGGATCCTGGAGTTATTCTCTGCTCAGGGAATGAGAAATAACCTGCATAACTCATATACGGGCATACACTGCGATCTCAGCAAGGTGATCTACATAAACGAGCAGCTATCGCATGCGATCATGTGAAGCCAAAGCTCGCGTATTATGTGCTCATAAACTTCTTTTGAGGCCTACTTGTATTATTACATTTACAGGCTATTATAATTAATTTGCCATGCAATATTTTATAGTGCATCCCCGCAACTGACATGCTGCGAAGATTAGATCAGCTTACTCCTCCTCAGTCTAAAAACAGGTCGATCACAATTAATTATAGGCCTATAATTAAAATTATTAACAGTATTATGTCCAAACACTGTAATAATCAGTCATCAATGTCATCAATCAGTCATCAAACACCTATATTTCAAAAACAGCTTGTTTCACATGAGCCTAACAAATTACTAAAAGACATTGCAGGTGACTGTGGGTAATATGTACACTCTACTCGAATGTACTCGGCTGACCACAAGCTCACATAAAAGCCAAGAGCCAAACACTGATCATCATAATGGTGACCAAAGCACGTCAATAAACACCATCTAAACCTAAAATTAGCAAAAAGAACTTCTGTAGATGAATGGCAGAAATAAAGTAAATCTGGTTATTAATAAGTGAAGCTGGTAAAGATGCTTGTGGAGTTTAATCCTCTGCTGAGATCGAGAGGTTTCAGTTCTTCTTTTCTCTTCAGCTCGTCTAAGTCGTAGGTCTTGGGAATCAGTGATTCTGCTTGTTGACAGCAGGCGTTCATCACTAACGCTCAATAATCTCTTAATGATCTCATTAACTTTACCTCTGATTCAGAGTTAGTTTAACACTCTTTAGAGTGGACCATATGTGCTCTGAGCACAGTGAATTTAGCTCTGAGTATTTTGCTGTGTAAAAGTAAATTTATTGAATTTATTGACTTTGTCTTTTATTGAAATTATGATATAAAAGCGATTTATTAAATTAAAGTTGTAATTACGAGATAAAAAGTAAAATTTGTGAGAAAAGCTAAATATTAAGTTAAAAACTCATAATTATTAGATAAATTGAAATTATGATATAAACACGGTTTATTAAATTAAAGTCTTAATTATGAGATACAATTTTTTACCTTATGATATAAAATAAATTTAGAGGTAAGATAACATGAGGACAGAGGCGGGAAACAAATCAATACAGAATCATATGAAAATGATCAATATACATTTATTTATGTACATGATGTAGGTGATAATAACTAAGAATTAAACATAATGAACAAAACAATTAAAGGAACAGGCCTTGACTGTGTACTGGATTCCTGTCAGGAGGGCCGAAGGCAGAGACTGTATAAACGTGCTGTTGTAGAGGGTTACGGTTCATGGGTTTTACATGATAAACACTGAGTTTCCCTGAAGGCAGAAGTCAGTTCACAGTCTGTTATAAGGCACTATTACAGATTAAAATCCTCTCGGATAAATGATAAAGCAGCGAGACATTCATGAACGTGTGCTGTTGGGACCGTCCCGTGCCGATCCGTACGCGTGTTCTGGTGTCACCTCTGGTTCTGGATCACAGATTTGGAGCAATCCAGTTCAGAAACTTCATGGCCACTTCAAAGCCCAGGAAACAGGCCTGAGGGAAACGGACACAGCGTTACTGAACTGCTGGAACTGGGACAGGTCACTGGTTATTGAGCTCCAGGTCACATGACTCGGATGACCAGAAGCATGACAGTTATGACATAAAGGTAATTTATTAAATAAATAAAAAAATCAAAGTTATAAGATCTTTTTTTTTTGTGACATAAAAACGATTAATTAAATTAAATTCATAATTATGAGATAAAGTGATTTATTAAATTAGTCAATTATATTAAAATGTGAAATTATGACATAAAAAGCAAACTATTAAACATAAGTTGCATTAGATAGCATAGATAAACAGTGGAATTTTGTTTCTTTTTGGAGTTTAGATTTAAAAACGTCTATAGACATAGAGACCACACTCGTTATGATGTATTGATGCTCTCACGGAACAGATGTGCTTATTTAACTTTTTAGTGTTTAATAAAATGTACCGTCAGATGAAATCCTGCAGTTGTCAGTGCTTTCTCTCCGTCCGGGCAACAGATGCACACCCTCGAATGAGCGCGGATTACTAGAGCATTTACTTGAACTTCTGAGGTAATATCTTTGATTTGGCCCATTTGAGAAATTGAGAGATGGCCAAAATCAGAATGTAAAATGGCCTGAATAAAGCTCTTTGCGAACTTGACGTGCGATGCCGCGCTGACGGACATGTGTGCGCATGAATCACTGTCTCACGCACAAGCTCAGAGCCAAACTGTAAGTTACTGCATGAGAATACATTTTTAACTAGCAGAATAATAATGCATCACGATACACAGTCTCACTTTTAGTTACGTCTTTTAACTATTATAGTATTTCATGTAGTATACATGAACTTTAACTATTGGTTTTACTTCTTCAATCAGCTGTCACTTTAGCGCGAGGCCAGTAGCATTAGCATTAGCACCTCAGCTCCACCCACGTCCTGCCTCTTTGACCATTTTATTTTATCCGGGAGTGACGAGAGGTGACGCGCTGCCAAGATGGCGATGGCTGGCCCCGCCCACTTTAGGCTTCAGAAACGCTCTTCAGAAACCTACGGGTTAGGGTTAAGCCCAATTTATACTTCTGCGTCGAACTAGCTACGCCGTAGGCTGTGTGTAGCGTGCGTACTCTACGGCTCCCTCGGGTTTCTCATGCTCCCTCTGCATGTGTAATTGCGCGTAAACGCGGACAACGACGCAGAAGTATAAATGAAAACCAACGCGTAGTCTATAGCGTAGAGGCTCCGGCGTAGGTCCGACGCAGAAGTATAAATCAGCCTTCAGGAACGTCATATTTATTATTATATTATAGACACTACATCCATATTTGTTTTAGAGTCTGTGGTCGTACCGCATTAGCTGGGAAGGCTCGGAGCATCACAGCACTGAAGCCCTTGTAGAGCGAGCCGATGCCCTCCTCACGCACCAGCTCTCGCAGGACGTCCCGGAAGCCGTTCGGATACTTGCCTTCAGGAGCTGCGGATCAACACACACACTGTCACACAAACCCATACACACAAACACACTCTCGCACACACACACACACGCACCGGTCTGGAAACGAGACTTCAGCACGTCGGGAGGAATCGCCACGGCCCAGTTGAAGATCCCCGCCATCCCGCCAGCAAAGAGGATGCTGGGAATGCTGAGCTCCGTCGGACTGTTGATTACACACACACACACACACACACACACACATGAGATCGGGCAGATGGGTCGAGTAACAAGCGCTGGTCATGTGACCTGACTGACCTCTTGCCCTCCGGCGTCAGCGAGTACTTCAGCCACTCGTACGTCATGAAGTACATTCCACTGGCCGGCACATCTGAGACACAGAGTGACAGCTGTCAATCATCTGACATCAGCATCAGTTTACTAATGTAATAGTTTAACTTTCTTAGTTAACAACTGAAGGCTGGTTTGACTAATGTTGACAAATTGTAAAGAGTCACTATTAAAATAACATGATAACAAATACCAGTTTGCAATGTTAAGAAGCATACCTGTTTTTTAACAGATAAAATAAGTTGAAGCACATGACAGATGTTGAGGGTAATGTGGATAAAGGGTAACGTGGATAAAGGGTAACGTGGATAAACTGTAACGTGGATAAAGGGTAACATGGATAAAGGGTAACGTGGATAAAGGGTAACGTGTGGATAAAGGGTAACGTGGATAAAGGGTAATGTGGATAAACTGTAACGTGGATAAAGGGTAACGTGGATAAAGGGTAACGTGGATAAAGGGTAACGTGTGGATAAAGGGTAACGTGGATAAAGGGTAACGTGGATAAAGGGTAACACGTGGATAAAGGGTAACACGTGGATAAAGGGTAATGTGGATAAAGGGTAACGTGGATAAAGGGTAACGTGGATAAAGGGTAACGTGGATAAAGGGTAACGTGGATAAAGGGTAATGTGGATAAAGGGTAACGTGTGGATAAAGGGTAACACGTGGATAAAGGGTAACGTGGATAAACTGTAATGTGGATAAACTGTAACGTGGATAAACTGTAACGTGGATAAAGGGTAACGTGGATAAAGGGTAACGTGGATAAAGGGTAATGTGGATAAAGGGTAACGTGGATAAAGGGTAACACGTGGATAAAGGGTAATGTGGATAAAGGGTAACGTGTGGATAAAGGGTAACGTGGATAAAGGGTAACGTGTGGATAAAGGGTAATGTGGATAAAGGGTAATGTGGATAAAGGGTAACGTGGATAAAGGGTAACACGTGGATAAAGGGTAATGTGGATAAAGGGTAACGTGTGGATAAAGGGTAACGTGGATAAAGGGTAATGTGGATAAAGGGTAACGTGGATAAAGGGTAACACGTGGATAAAGGGTAATGTGGATAAAGGGTAACGTGTGGATAAAGGGTAACGTGGATAAAGGGTAACGCGTGGATAAAGGGTAACGTGGATAAAGGGTAACGTGGATAAAGGGTAACGTGTGGATAAAGGGTAATGTGGATAAAGGGTAACGTGGATAAAGGGTAACGTGTGGATAAAGGGTAACGTGGATAAAGGGTAACGTGGATAAAGGGTAACGTGTGGATAAAGGGTAACGTGTGGATAAAGGGTAACGTGGATAAAGGGTAACGTGTGGATAAAGGGTAATGTGGATAAAGGGTAACGTGGATAAAGGGTAACGCGTGGATAAAGGGTAACGTGGATAAAGGGTAACGTGGATAAAGGGTAACGTGGATAAAGGGTAACGTGGATAAAGGGTAACGTGTGGATAAAGGGTAACGTGGATAAAGGGTAACGTGGATAAAGGGTAACGTGGATAAAGGGTAACACGTGGATAAAGGGTAACACGTGGATAAAGGGTAACGTGTGGATAAAGGGTAACGTGGATAAAGGGTAACGTGGATAAAGGGTAACGTGGATAAAGGTAACACGGGGATTAAGGGTAACGTGTGGATAAAGGGTAACACGTGGATAAAGGGTAACACGTGGATAAAGGGTAACGTGGATAAAGGGTAACGTGGATAAAGGGTAACGTGGATAAAGGTAACACAGGGATTAAGGGTAACGTGTGGATAAAGGTTAACACGTGGATAAAGGGTAACGTGGATAAAGGGTAATGTGGATAAAGGGTAACGTGGATAAAGGGTAATGTGGATAAAGGGTAACGTGGATAAAGGGTAATGTGTGGATAAAGGGTAACACGTGGATAAAGGGTAACGTGGATAAACTGTAACGTGGATAAAGGGTAACGTGGATAAAGGGTAACGTGGATAAAGGTAACACAGGGATTAAGGGTAACGTGTGGATAAAGGTTAACACGTGGATAAAGGGTAACGTGGATAAAGGGTAATGTGGATAAAGGGTAACGTGGATAAAGGGTAATGTGGATAAAGGGTAACGTGGATAAAGGGTAATGTGTGGATAAAGGGTAACACGTGGATAAAGGGTAATGTGGATAAACTGTAACGTGGATAAAGGGTAACGTGGATAAAGGGTAACGTGGATAAAGGGTAACGTGTGGATAAAGGGTAACGTGGATAAAGGGTAACGTGGATAAAGGGTAACACGTGGATAAAGGGTAACACGTGGATAAAGGGTAATGTGGATAAAGGGTAACGTGGATAAAGGGTAACGTGGATAAAGGGTAACGTGGATAAAGGGTAACGTGGATAAAGGGTAATGTGGATAAAGGGTAACGTGTGGATAAAGGGTAACACGTGGATAAAGGGTAACGTGGATAAACTGTAATGTGGATAAACTGTAACGTGGATAAACTGTAACGTGGATAAAGGGTAACGTGGATAAAGGGTAACGTGGATAAAGGGTAATGTGGATAAAGGGTAACGTGGATAAAGGGTAACACGTGGATAAAGGGTAATGTGGATAAAGGGTAACGTGTGGATAAAGGGTAACGTGGATAAAGGGTAACGTGTGGATAAAGGGTAATGTGGATAAAGGGTAACGTGGATAAAGGGTAACACGTGGATAAAGGGTAATGTGGATAAAGGGTAACGTGTGGATAAAGGGTAACGTGGATAAAGGGTAATGTGGATAAAGGGTAACGTGGATAAAGGGTAACACGTGGATAAAGGGTAATGTGGATAAAGGGTAACGTGTGGATAAAGGGTAACGTGGATAAAGGGTAACGCGTGGATAAAGGGTAACGTGGATAAAGGGTAACGTGGATAAAGGGTAACGTGTGGATAAAGGGTAATGTGGATAAAGGGTAACGTGGATAAAGGGTAACGTGTGGATAAAGGGTAACGTGGATAAAGGGTAACGTGGATAAAGGGTAACGTGTGGATAAAGGGTAACGTGTGGATAAAGGGTAACGTGGATAAAGGGTAACGTGTGGATAAAGGGTAATGTGGATAAAGGGTAACGTGGATAAAGGGTAACGCGTGGATAAAGGGTAACGTGGATAAAGGGTAACGTGGATAAAGGGTAACGTGGATAAAGGGTAACGTGGATAAAGGGTAACGTGTGGATAAAGGGTAACGTGTGGATAAAGGGTAACGTGGATAAAGGGTAACGTGGATAAAGGGTAACACGTGGATAAAGGGTAACACGTGGATAAAGGGTAACGTGTGGATAAAGGGTAACGTGGATAAAGGGTAACGTGGATAAAGGGTAACGTGGATAAAGGTAACACGGGGATTAAGGGTAACGTGTGGATAAAGGGTAACACGTGGATAAAGGGTAACACGTGGATAAAGGGTAACGTGGATAAAGGGTAACGTGGATAAAGGGTAACGTGGATAAAGGTAACACAGGGATTAAGGGTAACGTGTGGATAAAGGTTAACACGTGGATAAAGGGTAACGTGGATAAAGGGTAATGTGGATAAAGGGTAACGTGGATAAAGGGTAATGTGGATAAAGGGTAACGTGGATAAAGGGTAATGTGGATAAAGGGTAACGTGTGGATAAAGGGTAACACGTGGATAAAGGGTAACGTGGATAAAGGGTAATGTGGATAAAGGGTAACGTGGATAAAGGGTAATGTGGATAAAGGGTAACACGTGGATAAAGGGTAACACGTGGATAAAGGGTAACACGTGGATAAAGGGTAACACGTGGATAAAGGGTAACACGTGGATAAAGGGTAACGTGGATAAAGGGTAACACGTGGATAAAGGGTAACGTGGATAAAGGGTAACGTGGATAAAGGGTAACACGTGGATAAACTGTAACGTGGATAAAGGGTAATGTGGATAAAGGGTAACACGTGGATAAACTGTAACGTGGATAAAGGGTAATGTGGATAAAGGGTAACACGTGGATAAAGGGTAACACGTGGATAAAGGGTAACACGTGGATAAAGGGTAACGTGGATAAAGGGTAACACGTGGATAAAGGGTAATGTGGATAAAGGGTAACGTGGATAAAGGGTAAAACGTGGATAAACTGTAACGTGGATAAAGGGTAATGTGGATAAAGGGTAACACGGGGATAAAGGGTAACGTGTGGATAAAGGGTAACGTGGATAAAGGGTAACGTGGATAAAGGGTAATGTGGATAAAGGGTAACACGGGGATTAAGGGTAACGTGTGGATAAAGGGTAACACGTGGATAAAGGGTAACGTGTGGATAAAGGGTAACGTGGATAAAGGGTAATGTGGATAAAGGGTAACGTGGATAAAGGGTAATGTGGATAAAGGGTAACACGTGGATAAAGGGTAACGTGTGGATAAAGGGTAACACGTGGATAAAGGGTAACGTGGATAAAGGGTAATGTGGATAAAGGGTAACACGGGGATTAAGGGTAACGTGTGGATAAAGGGTAACACGTGGATAAAGGGTAACGTGTGGATAAAGGGTAACGTGGATAAAGGGTAACGTGGATAAAGGGTAATGTGGATAAAGGGTAACACGGGGATTAAGGGTAACGTGTGGATAAAGGGTAACGTGGATAAAGGGTAATGTGGATAAAGGGTAACGTGGATAAAGGGTAATGTGGATAAAGGGTAACACGTGGATAAAGGGTAACGTGTGGATAAAGGGTAACACGTGGATAAAGGGTAACACGTGGATAAAGGGTAACACGTGGATAAAGGGTAACACGTGGATAAAGGGTAACGTGGATAAAGGGTAACGTGGATAAAGGGTAACACGTGGATAAAGGGTAACACGTGGATAAAGGGTAACGTGGATAAAGGGTAACACGTGGATAAAGGGTAAAACGTGGATAAAGGGTAATGTGGATAAAGGGTAACGTGGATAAAGGGTAACGTGGATAAAGGGTAACACGTGGATAAAGGGTAATGTGGATAAAGGGTAACACGTGGATAAAGGGTAACACGTGGATAAAGGGTAACACGTGGATAAAGGGTAACGTGGATAAAGGGTAACACGTGGATAAAGGGTAAAACGTGGATAAAGGGTAATGTGGATAAAGGGTAATGTGGATAAAGGGTAACGTGGATAAAGGGTAACGTGGATAAAGGGTAACGTGATAAAGGGTAACGTGGATAAGGTAAGTGGATAAAGGGTAATGTGGATAAAGGGTAACGTGATAAAGGTACGTGGATAAAGGGTAACTGAGTGGATAAACTGTAACGTGGATAAAGGTAATGTGGATAAAGGGTAACGTGGATAAGGTAACACGTGGATAAAGGGTAAGCGTGGATAAAGGGTAATGTGGATAAAGGGTAACACGTGGATAAAGGGTAACACGTGGATAAAGGGTAACGTGAATAAAGTGTAACGTGGATAAACAGTTTTTTACCTCTCATGAGCGTCAGAGCCGTTCCTTTATAGATGCTGCGGAGGCCGTTCTCTCTGTACAGCTGCTTCACACAGTCCATCGGCCCCGAGTACTTCACCTCTCCAGTCGCCGCCTGGATCTGCACACACACACACACGTCATACACACACACACGGTTCACATGTGGAATAGTGAAGCACATGTGTGTCTCTCACCTGCAGGAGGCATTTGATTCTCTCTCCTGGAGCCATGATGGCCGTGGTGAAAACACCTGAGAGCATACCGGCCGCGAACAGCTGCGGATACCTGACACACATGCGTCCACACACAGATACACACATGCACACACACAAAAAGATACACATCACACACACATGCGCGCACACACACACACACACACACACACACACACACACGCACACACGCAAACAAACAGATACACACCACACACGAACACACACACAAAAATGTATCTCATAATTATGACCTTTAATCTAAAAATCTTAACTTTTGAATCTCATGCATGATTTTGTTTCTAATTTTGGCAGAAATGGATTCCATTTGCTTCACCAAATCAAAAGGATAATAACTGAATTAATCTGATCATCATCAGCGCCTCACGTCAGAGCGTCGTCCGGTGTTTTCTGCTGGAGCTTCTTCCCCTAGCCAGACCTGAGAGACTCAGACAGGTGCAGAGACAGATGCAGTGAGACAGATGCAGTGAGACGATGCAGTGAGACAGCTGACAGATGCAGTGAGACAGGTGCCTGAGATAGGTGCAGTGAGACAGATGCTGTGAGACAGGATCAGCTGAGACAGATGCAGTGAGACAGGATGCAGTGAGACAGGCAGTGAGACAGATTCAGTGAGACAGTGTCAGTGAGACGTGCAGTGGAGACAGGTGCAGTGAGACAGGTGCAGTGAGACAGATGCAGTGAGACAGACGCAGTGAGACAGATGCAGTGAGACAGATGCAGTGAGACAGGTGCAGTGAGACAGACGCAGTGAGACAGACGCAGTGAGACAGGCGCAGTGAGACAGATGCAGTGAGACAGATGCAGTGAGACAGATGCAGTGAGATAGGTGCAGTGAGACAGGTGCAGTGAGACAGACGCAGTGAGACAGGTGCAGTGAGACAGGTGCAGTGAGACAGATGCAGTGAGACAGACGCAGTGGGACAGACGCAGTGAGACAGGCGCAGTGAGACAGGTGCAGTGAGACAGATGCAGTGTGACAGGTTAGGTGAGACAGGTGCAGTGAGACAGACGCAGTGGGACAGACGCAGTGGGACAGACGCAGTGGGACAGACGCAGTGAGACAGACGCAGTGGGACAGATGCAGTGTGACAGGTTAGGTGAGACAGGTGCAGTGAGACAGACGCAGTGAGACAGACGCAGTGGGACAGACGCAGTGGGACAGACGCAGTGAGACAGACGCAGTGAGACAGGTGCATTGAGACAGACGCAGTGAGACAGACGCAGTGGGACAGACGCAGTGGGACAGACGCAGTGGGACAGACGCAGTGGGACAGACGCAGTGAGACAGACGCAGTGAGACAGGCGCAGTGAGACAGGTGCAGTGAGACAGACGCAGTGAGAAAGATGCAGTGGGACAGATGCAGTGGGACAGACGCAGTGGGACAGATGCAGTGGGACAGACGCAGTGAGACAGACGCAGTGAGACAGGCGCAGTGAGACAGATGCAGTGTGACAGGTTAGGTGAGACAGGTGCAGTGAGACAGGTTAGGTGAGACAGGTGCAGTGAGACAGGCGCAGTGAGACAGACGCAGTGAGACAGACGCAGTGAGACAGGTGCAGTGAGACAGGTGCAGTGAGACAGGCGCAGTGAGACAGGTGCAGTGAGACAGATGCAGTGGGACAGGCGCAGTGGGACAGACGCAGTGAGACAGGCGCAGTGAGACAGGCGCAGTGAGACAGATGCAGTGTGACAGGTTAGGTGAGACAGGTGCAGTGAGACAGACGCAGTGAGACAGACGCAGTGGGACAGACGCAGTGAGACAGACGCAGTGGGACAGATGCAGTGGGACAGGTTAGGTGAGACAGGTGCAGTGAGACAGACGCAGTGAGACAGACGCAGTGGGACAGACGCAGTGGGACAGACGCAGTGGGACAGACGCAGTGAGACAGACGCAGTGAGACAGGTGCATTGAGACAGGTGCAGTGAGACAGGTGCAGTGAGACAGACGCAGTGGGACAGACGCAGTGGGACAGACGCAGTGAGACAGACGCAGTGAGACAGGCGCAGTGAGACAGGTGCAGTGAGACAGACGCAGTGAGAAAGATGCAGTGGGACAGATGCAGTGGGACAGACGCAGTGGGACAGACGCAGTGAGACAGACGCAGTGAGACAGACGCAGTGAGACAGGCGCAGTGAGACAGATGCAGTGTGACAGGTTAGGTGAGACAGGTGCAGTGAGACAGGTTAGGTGAGACAGGTGCAGTGAGACAGGCGCAGTGAGACAGACGCAGTGAGACAGACGCAGTGAGACAGGTGCAGTGAGACAGGTGCAGTGAGACAGGCGCAGTGAGACAGACGCACCTCTTTCGCCAGGGTTTTCTTGCAGCAGTCGAACGTCCCCCTGTAAAGTGCAGATTCACCTGGAGGGGGTTTGGGCTGTGTCTGCAGACGGACCTGCGCATGATCACATGACAACACACGGTTCAATAAGACCCTACTGACTACACAAACAGAAGCAGGTCAAAGGTCACAAATCTAGGGGTTATCTCAAAAACCTCACTGACAATAACACATACACAAAACTAATAAAGGCTTAGGGTTAGGGTTCCTCTTCACAATCCCATTCTTTTCCAGGCTCTAATTTTCCAAACTTCTCTGTAGATTCTTCAGACCACATTTAACATAAAACTGAAATACATTTACAGATGACTGTACTATCCACCTAAAATAATACTGTATGAACCATTTATCAAAGTGAATGACTATAATATAATGACAGCAAGGACTAATACGTTGGCCTTGATAGAACACTAAAGAAACTAGTACTGAAAATAAGCTGAATAATAATGTGTTACTTTGATGGTGTCCAGCGGGTGTCCGGCGAACACCAGACACACTCCCCCGAAGCCGCCGGCGAAGAAGTTCTTCATCGGGCTGATGGGCTGCGGCTTCGACATGATCCCGGGATCAGAGGACTGTGGAGGAACACGGACACGGGATCAGAGGACTGTGGAGGAACACGGACACGGGATCAGAGGACTGTGGAGGAACACGGACTCGGGATCAGAGGACTGTGGAGGAACACGGACTCGGGATCAGAGGACTGTGGAGGAACACGGACACGGGATCAGAGGACTGTGGAGGAACACGGACACGGGATCAGAGGACTGCAGAGGAACACGGACTCTGGATCAGAGGACTGTGGAGGAACACG
>JAULUF010000021.1:2500-5000 GCA_031834385.1 Semotilus atromaculatus | reverse complement strand
ACCAGCCCTTCTGGCACCAACAATCATGCCACGTTCAAAGTCACTCAAATCACCTTTCTTCCCCATACTGATGCTCGGTTTGAACTGCAGGAGATTGTCTTGACCATGTCTACATGCCTAAATGCACTGAGTTGCCGCCATGTGATTGGCTGCTTAGAAATTAAGTGTTAACGAGCAGTTGGACAGGTGTACCTAATAAAGTGGCCGGTGAGTGTATATATGTAAAAGTTTTCAACACAAGGGCTATAGATACAACATACATAAAGCCTGCCAATGTAAACCTCTGAAAATAATATTTCACACAATTCTGTCACAGTCAAGCCCTGAATACAACAGAAGACAACAGAAGACAACAGATGTGCACGCTTCGGTCTAAAATGCTCAGATATAAGAGTGCTCAACACAAACCGTGACGTTATAAGATCTCATGGGAGCCGCCGGCGATTCTCCTTCGTCTTCATCCCCAGGATTTCTTGTTCCCGTGGCTCTGTGACGACGAGTGGTGTGTCTGCACCTTCAGTCTCGTTTTCCTTTAGGTTGTGACTCAGAACGTGGACGTTTAGGGAGCAAAAAACGATCCATTGTGGTGTATTTTTTACTTTGCTAAATTTCCAAACTAAAACAAGCTGCAATCACAAACGTTGAGGTCAAACGTTCAGCGGGCGCTGAGACCATTGGCCAAAGAAGATCACAGGCCGCGCATTATTTTAAACTAAATATATATTTTGTAATTATTATTTATTCCAGTTTTTAACAACATGAAAAAGACTATTAAAACATGACATAAAAATATATAATAAAAAATTACAAACATTTCTTGGGGGTGCTGGGCGGGTGCTATGGCTAATTATAGGGGAGCTACAGGAGCCGCCACTGGTGTGAGTGTGTGTGTGCGTACTTGACTGTGTATGAGTGAGTGTGTATGAGTGAGTGTGTGTATGAGTGTCTGTGTGAGTGTATGTGTGTGTGTGTGTGAGTGTGAGTGTCAGTGTGTGTGTGTGTGTGTGTGTGTGCATGTGTGTGTCTCACCTCCTCTGTTGAGCAGTAAAGAGAGTTTCTCTGTGAGAATCTTCACATTGCGTCTCTTGATAAGCGCCTGCATCACCGTGTTAGTCTCCGGCTCTGCAAGGGGCAGCACACACACACACACACACACACACACACACACAGGTGACGACTCGCTCAGAATAATAGAAGATGACAAGTAATTATTAACACACACATCGTGCGCATGCACAGACCGCGAGCCAGAATTGTTATCTTTCGGGCTTGAACGAACAATAAAACACACAATTATGCCAAATTGTCGTTTGTCGAGTATCTTCATAACATAAGAGCAGTGTTATGATGGACGTGAAGAGTTGTGTAGTGTGTGTTGTGTTGTGTAGTGTGTGTTGTGTAGTGTGTGTTGTGTACCGCTCAGGTGGAGGTTGAAGGCCAGTGTCAGGTTGATGAAGAGTTGTGTAGTGTGTGTTGTTGTGTAGTGTGTGTTGTGTAGTGTGTGTTGTGTACCGCTCAGGTGGAGGTTGAAGGCCAGTATCAGGTTGATGAAGAGTTGTGTAGTGTGTGTTGTGTAGTGTGTGTTGTGTACCGCTCAGGTGGAGGTTGAAGGCCAGTGTCAGGTTGATGAAGAGTTGTGTAGTGTGTGTTGTGTTGTGTGTGTTGTGTACCGCTCAGGTGGAGGTTGAAGGCCAGTGTCAGGTTGATGAAGAGTTGTGTAGTGTGTGTTGTGTTGTGTGTGTTGTGTACCGCTCAGGTGGAGGTTGAAGGCCAGTATCAGGTTGATGAAGAGTTGTGTAGTGTGTGTTGTGTAGTGTGTGTTGTGTACCGCTCAGGTGGAGGTTGAAGGCCAGTATCAGGTTGATGAAGAGTTGTGTAGTGTGTGTTGTGTAGTGTGTGTTGTGTACCGCTCAGGTGGAGGTTGAAGGCCAGTATCAGGTTGATGAAGAGTTGTGTAGTGTGTGTTGTGTAGTGTGTGTTGTGTACCGCTCAGGTGGAGGTTGAAGGCCAGTATCAGGTTGATGAAGAGTTGTGTAGTGTGTGTTGTGTAGTGTGTGTTGTGTACCGCTCAGGTGGAGGTTGAAGGCCAGTATCAGGTTGATGAAGAGTTGTGTAGTGTGTGTTGTGTTGTGTGTGTTGTGTACCGCTCAGGTGGAGGTTGAAGGCCAGTATCAGGTTGATGAAGAGTTGTGTAGTGTGTGTTGTGTAGTGTGTGTTGTGTACCGCTCAGGTGGAGGTTGAAGGCCAGTATCAGGTTGATGAAGAGTTGTGTAGTGTGTGTTGTGTTGTGTACCGCTCAGGTGGAGGTTGAAGGCCAGTATCAGGTTGATGAAGAGTTGTGTAGCGTGTGTTGTGTAGTGTGTGTTGTGTACCGCTCAGGTGGAGGTTGAAGGCCAGTATCAGGTTGATGAAGAGTTGTGTAGTGTGTGTTGTGTACCGCTCAGGTGGAGGTTGAAGGCCAGTATCAGGTTGATGAAGAGTTGTGTAGTGTGTGTTGTGT
>JAULUF010000020.1:26380000-26489407 GCA_031834385.1 Semotilus atromaculatus | reverse complement strand
AGAGAGAGACTGACTTTCTGCTCATCTGCTCTAAATATACCAAGATAAACCTTTCTGCCCATATTTGAAACCTTGATTCATTCTCTGAACTGAGTGACACTGGAAACATGTCCTTCTTACTCTGACAAGATGATAATACAGCTGCTCTAGCGGCTAAATACTTGCTAGCTATTCACAACGCCAGAGACAGCTAATTCTCTAGAGAGACCCACTGTATTTATTCAATTATTAAGATAGATTATATTTATTTATCTATTTACAATGCTACATATGACATATATGTTTTATTTATTTGTTTGTTTGTTTGTTTTTATTATTTACATAAAATATGTTGATGCTTTGGCAACATTGTGTTACACATTCATGCAAAATTGAAATTGAAACTGAAATTGAGAGAGTGAGACAACACAGTGACCCTCAGTAGTGTGTGTGTGTCACGGCGTGGTGTAGGCAGAAGAAGACCACAAGGCAAGAGCTCCAATGCAAATACTTTTACTAATAAAGAAACTACAGGTAGATACAAACAGGCAGGATAATTCAAGCAACATAAGACTAACTACTGACAAAGAGTGACTGAACTGAAGGAACTAAATCCACACATTGATTAGTGAAGACAGGTGACACAGATGATGAAGACGATGAACAGGTGGATGATTGAGGGAGTGAATTCAGGAGAGGAGACAAGAAGGATTCTGGGTAGTGTAGTGAAGACAAAGACAGACAGGTGCAGACGAGGACTGTGACAGTGTGTGTGTGTGTGTGTGTGTGTGTGTGTGTGTGTGTGTGTGTGTGCGTGCGTGTGTGTGCGTGTGTGTGTGTGTCAAATGTTCACATATTTTAATTTGTTACACAATTTTTATTATTTTGATGTCTTTATAATTATTCTATGTATTCCAAGCTTTGGCAATATTGTATTATGTGCAGTTATGCCAATAAAGCATTTTTGAATTTGAGAGAGAGACTGAGTGAGTGAGTGAGTGAGTGAGTGAGTGAGTGAGTGAGTGAGTGACACAAATTTGTATAATGACATGTGTATTACACTGGTATTACAACTTAAACGTGGTTTATGAGGACATTTCATGAGTCCTCGTAATTCAACATAAAACAATGTTTTATTAAAAATTAAAAAATGTAGAATGTTTGAGTGTGTGAGAGAGAGAGAGAGAGAGAGAGAGAGAGAGAGACTGAGCAAGTGAATCTTACAAAATGGCAAAAAGCCCCTAAAACTGACTTTCTTCATACAGTATATTTCCAGACTTCTGCTCTTCCAGAAAATAGCTTTAAGTGAGGAACTGAACCTTTTTTCTTTCTTTCTGTCTTTTGCACAAATTTCATTTGCACATACACATATTGAAATACACCACATCAGAGTGTGTCACAGGCTTGACATCAGTCATCATCAAGATGAAAAAAACGATGACAGTTGAAGCCAAAACTGGCACCAATTTATGACATGAGAATGAGTCAACAATGACAGGATTTTCATTTATGGGCAAAGTATATAAAAATAAATTCTATATACCTAATAAGAAATAGTTTAAAACCGGTGTGTTCGACCATCATAAATAAAATCACTTCAATGATCAGTTTTACGGTCACTCACATTCAAATAAATTCAGATGATGTGTGAGCATATATTTTTACCAAACTTTGCTGGAACAAGCTTGCTAACTCTTGCAAACAGAACCAGGAATATAAAGTTCTGTGATGAATATTGTGTTCCTTTTATTCTCTTTATTCCCAATGTTCTGCAATTCATGAATGACAGACAAAAGGCCATGAATGACGGAGACAAACGGAAAGAAAAGCACATCTGTCAATCTGTGGCACTTTTCACAAACACAGGGTACAGAATATAGTGTGAGTTTTGACATTTTACACAGACTGAATCATGTATAAATGCAGTTTAAACTGTGCTATTTTCAAGAAACGAACATTAAGATCACTAATAATTGAATGCCTTATTCTGCATTCCCTTATTCTACATCCGTTAATCTGACCCAATTAACAACTTCCTTACTAATAATAAGCAGAAATTTAAGAGTTTATTGTCGAAGTTAATAGTGAGAATTGGACCCTGATCTAGAGAGATCAAAACATACATAAAATCAAACTTGTCAAGGTTCTGTCACTTCGGTCAGTTATATTTTTAGTTGGTGACAGAGCCATGACATTTCTGGTTTTGTGTTCTAGTTCTGTTTATCGTGAGCACATGGCTGTCTTGTGTTTCTTCTGTGCCATGTGCTCTCCTGTCTATTGTCTAGCCCCGCCCCTCTTGTTATCTGATTATTGGTTAATTTGTCCCACCTAACATGACAAATCATGTGTAAATTCATAAGTCGACAGCATTGCTGAGTATTTTCTCCTTAAAACTGCAGTGAACCAAAGACAGTCTCAAAGACACGGTTTGAAATCTCTGGTATTTCTGACGTCACTACCTTGTAACCAATCAGATCAACGTGTGATCGTCAACGAGTGGAACTCTGAGTGAAAAAGAACTTTAAATATATAATTTTGGTGATCAAAGATGAGCTTTAGGGGATACAATTAATGACAGCAGGACTTTATTTTAAAATGTAAACTCCACTTGTGTAGTAACATAATGAAATTCAGAAAATTAACTACTTCTTATGGATCAACTCATTTTAAACATATTAATGAAATACAAATATTTGTTTGATGATTTTTATTACAATAACCACTAAATGTTTGGTTTTGACGAATTCTGTTAAAGCTACAATATGAAATGCTTGATATATTTCCTCACCATTTTGGAGAAATTATGTCACTTCCTGTGTGTCACAATTTAATGTAATAGGAAGACGGAAAAGACACATTGCAGGCTCTGGCTGAACCAGATTGTGCAGAATCAAGTTCATTCGTGCTGTTAGTGAAGAGGTTATGATCATAACACTTGACCAAACACAAACACTGGCCTTGACGAGTGTCTGAATATCTCTGAATCATCTGTGTTTTGTTGCAAGCTGTGAAAACTGTGCTATAGTTGAACCATCTGCATGTTTCCCATTGTTATCACACTCAGCTCTGATTGGCTTGTGTGCGATCAGACCAGCCAATGACGCAGCGGATGAAATACACATCACAGGATCCTATTTTAATCTGAATTCATCATGAAGTGGCCATTTCATTAGCAGCGTGGGCACTGTGAAGCTTTTCATTAGTTCATACTGTGCTTTATTTCCACCACTCATGGGAAAATAAAACCTGCTTATATAAATCTAAAATATATAAGGATTTTTCAACAATTGATTATTCCAACAAAGCACAATCTTCAAGAAACCGAAAGGACCAGAAGCTTTAACACTTAAGAGTTTTTGTTGACCACATCTACTGTATTTCAGTTATCATTACACATTTATGTTTTAATGCATAGGCTACAGGATGTACTGTTTTCATTCATAGGAGTATGTGTGGTCCCACTTTATATTAAGTGGCTTTAAGTACTGTGTACTTAACATCGAAAAATAAGTACAATGTACTTATTGTGTTCATGTTGTATTGTAAAACACTTTTGCTGCTATTGCGATGTGATACGGGTGAGGTTAGGGACAGGTGTGGTGGTACGGGTATAAGAGTGGGTTATGGTCAACTGTGTAATTACAAATGTAATTACATAAATTAATTACAGCTGTAATTACATGCTGGATTACTGGCTCTGTGTTCATATAATACAAGCCTCTTTAAAAGAACTTCACTGGGGCTGTTACTAAAAGCTGCAGTCTGTAACTTTTTGGAGTTAAAAATTATCCAAAATAAATTTGAGCAAGTATCCAGCCAGTGTTCAAAACTCTCTGCTTGCCGTAGCTCGATTTGAAACGGTAAGCTTGTAATAATGTTTTTAACTCCAGTGGTACTGGTGGATTTCCACGAGAAATTCTTGTCTTTGCATCATTACGTCACATCTGTACACTTAAAGTCACATCTGTTCACTTAAAGTCACATCTGTACACTTAAAGTCACATCTGTACACTTAAAGGGCACCTATTATGGCATTTAAAATGTTCCCAATACAGTTTTACAAGCATGCAATGACAAAAAACACTTTTGTTGTTTTATAATATGTGCATTTATTTTTACCTGATTTGCTCAGTGACTCCCATATGAATCGTTCTACTACTCATTTTTCCAAACCCGCCTTTGTGTGACGCTAATCTGCGGTGATTGGTCAGATGACCCAGTCAGTTGTGATTGACAATGTGTGTATAAGTAAAATGTGTTTACAGAGATAATACTTCTATTGGTTAACACGGAGTACAGTGTACAATGCTTTTATCAATTACATTGTGTTATAATAATGATTATAGTGCACCGCTTTTTAGTAAAAAAATCAAAAAAAGAGAAGGAATTTAAGTTAAGTTATGTTAGCGACCACAGCCCAAAGTTCAGTGGTAAAAGTACATTCAGTCTTTGCTTGCGTTAGCCCAACGCATAAACATATTGATAATGCAGACCTACGAGGTATTGCTCTATTCTTTAGGACAACTCCAATAACAACGACAAACACTTCACATATTTCAATACAATTGACATTGAAGTCGCGCTGTGCGTAAACAACACACAAAATAATTATTGAGCATGCTACATAAAACATAAAAGAAAACAATTATTAATATTAATAATACTTACAGGTTGTGATTCGGAAGAGGAAGCTGAGGAGGAAGCTGATCCAAATAAACTTAACCTTCCTTCAATATCAGCCGGCTCGCAAATCCATAACGTTATTTGATAGCATTTATGTTTGTGAAGCAATCATCTTCAAAATGATGCGAAGTTGCGAACAAAGCACAAGGTCCGGGCTAACGTATACTTCTGTGGTATAGTTGTATATATGAACGGCTATACTTCTGTGGTATAGTTGTATATATGAACTGTAGCCACTTAGTCTTCAAATGCTCCTCCCTGGGCAGATGAAAAAAGTTCGCTTTTGCGTCGCACTTCAGAACACAGCGTCTCGTCGGCATGATGTTTTCAAGTTTTCCCTGCGTCTACGAGCGCAATAAGTGGGCGTATCTTATTCAAATAACTTGTCAAGTTGACGTCATCTAGATAGAGAAAAAGCATCGTTCGTCTATCGATTCATATCAGCGACTCAGAGTCGACTCTTACTTTTGAGAGACAATAACTTTGTATACGGTGAACTTTCATATTTAAAACTTTGCAGGATGTTTTTGTTCACTTAGATCTACGTTACACACTACATGAAAGGTAATTTTCAAAAATCCATAATAGGTGCCCTTTAAAGTCACATCTGTACACAAAGAAGAGTCTCGGCTTGTAGGCTATGAGTGTGAGGATGTTGGAGGTGGAGATTTATAGCCTTTTCTCACAGCACTTGATATAATTAAACTTTTCAATCTGATGACAATCACCAACTGGAGATTCACCCGCTGTAAAATGCAAAAGACTTTGTTCAGACTTGGAAGTGGCTACTAAAAAAAAGAGACCCGGTCCACGCGAAAACAAGGATTATATCGGAAGGAACTCCATGTTAAGGGGTTCAAAATGAACGCAGTGACGGCTTTTTTCTGCTGGACAGGTCAGACATTTGAATGGTTCTGTTATGTAACAGCGCACTTGTTCGCTTAATTCTTACAGTTACGGAGTACTGAACTACAGGTAGCCCTAATACAGAATAAATGTATTCACGCAATGCTGATGTTGTTAACATTAACAATTTGAGAACTAAGTATAATTTGCACGGTTTGACGTGATATGATACGCATTTCTTAGATTTAATCAGTGCGATTTACTGCAATGATTTTTCCCCTTAGTTGGTCAGATCAAACAGAGATGGCGACAAAGGTTAAAAACTACAGACTGCAGCTTTAAAGAGGACTTATTGTGCTTTTCTCATGTTCATCTTTCTTTAGTGTGTAATGTAGTATGTATAAATTTGTGAAAGTTCAGTATCCTGCATAATTATCAGTAGTAAGTCATGGAGACCAATAGCACACAAACGTTGTTGTTTACCTCGGCTTTGAAACTTTGAAATGCACATTTCTGACACAGCGACCCAACCTTATATGTTAAACAGCCAGACCTGTTTTTAATGGAGCATGCCAAAGACTATACAACAAATGCAGAGCTGGAAACGGGAGAAAACTGAGTCTTGGGAGTGAATATCAATGGACTGGGCTGAGTTTCCTGAAACCTTCTTAACGCTACGTCGTTCTTAAGTTACACCTTAAGCTGTACCTTATCGTTAATACGTGTTTCCCGAAACGTTCTTAGTTAAGTATACCTTCTGTAAGTCATATGTTTGGAAGGTTGGTCTGGAGCACTCTTAGCTATACCTTATCACTGTTGGCAGTTCACTCCGCTAGTGGGCACCACTGCAAAAAGCTTCTTAGTCTATACGAATATTATTTTAAATTTAATACTGTACACCCAGTGTTCAATTAGGCTAATTCAAGTGTTTTCATGCAAATAATAAAATTGTCATCACGCTGATTGTTGTTAGCTTTTTAATTATATTATCCAAAGGTACATCAGCTGGCAAACCATTCGAAAGTAAAGGCTTATTCGTCTGTTTAAAGAGAATGACTGTGGAGGGGAATTTGGTCAAACTATGGCAGCGATACAGTGAATAGTTGTGCTAAATCAAAGATGGCGCCGTCCGTAAAGCTATTTAGTGTATGTGCACTATTATATTTGCGAAAACTTTAGTCCCCTGGCTACCATGTCAGAAGATACAATTCAAAAGAAATTTCGCCTGCCACAACTGCAAATTCAGCAGCTTTTAGATCTTATTAGTCCGGATGTGTAAAGACAAACTCGACGGAACCACCCCCTCAGCCCCAAAATTCAGCTGCTTGCGGCTCTCCGTTTTTATGCAGTGGGGAGTTTTCTGGAGGTGGTTGGGGATGGATATGGACTAATAATAATAATAATAATAATAATAATAATGTGATGCAGCTGCTGGGCAATCAATCCTGGTTGTGGAGTAAATAAAGAAATTATAGCAAATATATTATGATAATATAAGTGGCCCTTTCTAATGCAATGAAAGCATACGGACAGTTACTGTAGTGGGTTAGACGCATGACACGTTTGAGCACGAGGTTGTGCGTTCGCGCACTCTTTCCGAAATTATAGAAAATATCCAGGGTTTAATTTAGTTTGCAATTTTTTATTTTTTATTTTTTATAATATCCCATGAGTCCAAATAAATGCAATTTCCACTATTTCTGAAGTGCTTCTTTTAAAAAGAACACCGATTTCTCACATAACGCAGTGAAGCAGCCCCTGCACGAGAGAATAATTGATTCTCGAGCCATCGATATCAGCAAATTCAGCACCATCGCCACGGACAGCACCGGGTATCGTCGCACGTAAGAAGGTATATCTTAAGCGGCTTCCTAAGGCATGGTTCGAGGAACACACCTAGAAAGGGTATACCTTCAGTTAAGTTATACCTTAAGAGTCTTCGTAGCGCGCTAAGAGACAACGTTATCGGGAAACTCAGCCCAGGTGCATTCCAGTAAAAAGATAGCTAAATTTTTTAGGGAAATGTAAAGGATTTCAATGTTTTATTCACTCAGCCAACGAAAGCTATGCGTTCAGCATATGAATGTAGAGGGATCATCTGTGTGTGTTTGAAAGAGGTCAGCTTGTTTGTACATGACGTCACGGTGTGGCACGAAATGCAGATGGAAGCCATTTTCTACATAAGCACTATCACAAACACAAAATGCCTATATTTTGTGTTGTTACGGTTGCTCAAATTGAATAAAACACTTTTTTTTTAATTAAAAAAAAAGTATCGTTCTTTAATGGCATTTTGTGCCTGCTTATACTGACATTAGTATGGATACCAGCTTACATTTTGCTTTTGACTTGGTTAAATATTCACATTCTACATGGTATCGTTTGCAGGGAAGAGAAACGATTTTAACCCATTGCATGATCACTTGATGTTTTCACTGAAATTGTAGAATTACATTAACAATGTTGATCTCACTCACTCTCACCCTCTCGCCTATTCTCTTTGGTCTCATCCACACTTCCTCCACCTGATAAGCTCTCATCACTAGATACTAACAGTGCAACTGATTCTCTTTTCTCCACTTTAACATCCTGCTTGGACAACTTCTACCCCCTTTCTTCCAGGTCAGCCCGCACTACACCCTCTGCCACCTGGTTATCTGATGTTCTCCGTGAACATCATTAATGTGTGGACACTCAACTGAGACTGCTCTGCTCTCAGTAATTGAAGCTCTGAGACTGGCAAGAGCAGCTTCCAAATCTTCAGTTCTCATCCTACCTGCTGGATCTGTCTGCTGCCTTTGACACAGTTAACCACCAGATCCTACTGTCAATCCTAAAGATGAAGGGCATCTCGGGAACCGCACTCCAATGGTTCAAGTCTTACCTCTCAGGTTGGTCCTTCAGGGTATCGTTGAGGGGTGAGGAGTCTAAGACCCAACATCTAGCTACTGGGGTGCCTCAGGGCTCAGTGCTTGGACCACTTCTCTTCTACATCTAAATGACATCACTAGGAACTGAAAACATGGCTTTTCCTATCACTGCCATGCTGACGACACACAACTCTACCTCTCATTCCAGCCTGATGATCCGACGGCAGCTGCTCACATCTCAGCCTGCCTGACAGACATCTCTGGCTGGATGAAGGACCACCACCTTCAACTTAACCTTGCGAAGACAGAGCTTGTGGTCCAGGCCAATCCAACACTTCATCACAACTCCACTGTTCAGCTAGGCCCGTCATCCATAACTCCATCAAGGTCAGCCAGGAACCTTGGATTTGTTATTGATGATCAATTGAACTTTACAGACCACATTACTAGAACTGCCCGGTCCTGCAGATTTGCTTTGTACAACATTAGGAGGATCAGGCGCTTCCTATCAGAGCATGCTACACAACTCCTTGTTCAAGCGCTTGTTCTATCCAGACTGGACTATTGTAATGCTCTCCTGGCTGGTCTTCCAGCTTGCTCGATCAAACCTCTGCAGCTGGTTGCCAGTTGCAGCTCGCATCAAATTCAAGTCACTGACGCTTGCCTACAGAACAACCACTGGCTCTGCTCCCTTTTACCTAAACTCATTACTTCAGACTAATGTGCCATCCAGAAACTTGCGCTCTGCAAGCGAACGTCGTCTTGTGGTGCCACGTCAAAGAGGCACAAAATCTCTTTCTCTGACCTTTACCATGACTGTTCCCTGGTGGAATGACCTTCCCAACTCAACCAGAGCTGCTGAGTCCGTAGCCATTTTCAAGAAACGGTTGAAGACGCATCTCTTTCGGCAGCACTTATTCCAGTAATACTAACACTTTCTCTTCCTTTCTATTATAAAAAAAAAAAAAAAACAACACTTTACGGGTTCTGCGTTACATTAAACTGAGAAAGGTTATAGTACTTATATTTTGTTGTCCTACTGTTAGTTTAACTGCTTCTATTGTTTTCATTTGTAAGTCGCTTTGGATAAAAGCGTCTGCTAAATGAATAAACGTAAATGATCTGGTTACCTTGAAAACAGTCACATGCTGCTGCTTCAGATATCATATGGTAAATGAAAAAAAAAAAAAAAAAAAAACTTCCCTTTTCCTTTAAATCCTCGCTTGCCTGGCTCATGCTACTCTGAGCTATGTCTGAACTTTGTATTTTGAGCACTTCTTGCGTTGTTTCTGCCTCTTCACGATGACTCGCTTGGTTTAGTCCTCAGTTGTAAGTCGCTTTGGATAAAAGCGTCTGCTAAATGACTAAATGTAAATGTAAATGTAAATGTCCAAACAAAAATGTGTTCAACAAGCTGACATTCAGCAGACAGACACCGACACACTTTATAGATTTGTATTAATTTAACAAATGACTACCAAAAAGTGACCCTGGATCACAAAACCAGTCATAAGTCGCACGGGTATATTTGTGGCAATAGCCAACAATACATTGTATGGGTCAAAATTATAGATTTTTCTTTTATGCCAAAAATCATTAAGATATTAAGTAAAGATCATGTTCCATGAAGATATTTAGTAAATTTCCTACCATAAATATATAAAACATTTATTTCTGTGAGTGAATGCAGCAAAATCGCCAACATAAATGCACAACTTTAAAGGCAATTTTCTCTATGTTTCGATTTTTTTGCTCCTTCAGATTCCAGATTTCTAAATAGTTGTACAGTATATCTGCCAAATGTTGTCCTATCCTAAGAAACCTCACATCAATGGAGCTTATTCAGCTCAATTTTAAAAAAAAAGTTACCCTTGTGACCCAGGGTTTTGTGGTCCAGGGTCACATATCAACCAAAATCAAACCCATAGAAGCTCGTGAACAGTTTTGAAGAGGCTGCGTGCAAGCCGTGTGAGAGTCATACTCGCAAATGTAATGTTAATTGTTAAACCAAACAATATCCAAAACTTTCAAAAACACTCAGCAATGTGATTATTTTCACGGGTGATAGGGTTTTATCAGTGACATTATTATTACTAGATTTGCTAATCTTCCCTTCACCTTCTCAACCTGCTTTCCTTGGAGTTTTTACATGTAGAAAAGGAGAAAATTGTATTACACTTTCAGGTTTCTCCCTGAGCGATGATAGGAGCTCCTATGGGAATTCTCGATTCAGCATGAATGATCTACAACAGCGGCATTTTTCACAATCATGACAGAAAATCTAAATACTGTCGTGAACTCACAAGCAGAAAGATATAAACAAACCAGACCTCAGTTTCACATTCTGTATATCTATCTACCGCCTCGAAGTCTTTCAATTCAGAAGAAAAATCACTCCTCTTCATAACATAAGGATCACATCCAACATGTGTTGTGATGTTCTGTTTATACCTTTCTCTAAACCAGCACAATATGGACTTTGCTCCATTGCGTCATCAGAATCATGTGACATAAAATGCAGTTCATTGTTTATGACTAATCCTTTCTGATAACTTCTTATTATCCTTTATTATTATATTACGTTATCCTATATTATACTTTATGACAAAACATTAATAGTGGCGTTTGCTAATGTAAAAAAGCTTCACTATTGTTTAAAGAGGAGCTGTTGTTCTGTTCATCTTCATATGTGTTTAGTGTGTAATGTTGCTGTTTGATCATGAAAAGCTCCAGTTATTCTCTATATCAGTGTCAGTGTTTCTGAACTCCTGAAACGCCTCCATTGTAGTCTTGAGTTTCTTCTGGGAACACGTCACTATATTCCTCATTATAATAATTAATACGCATAATAAAGGGGCGGGACCTGGTTGAGTTAGCGACCAATCAGAGCACAGTGTGCTTTTCAGAAGGAGGGGCTTCATAGAGACAGGAACTAAAGGCAGGAACTAAACAGAGCATTACTGACAAAGACAAAATCAAGCCAATGAAAATAAACTTTTATCATCTCTGTTAGTGCCTGTCCTCGGACCTAGATGTTACGTCAGCTCAGTTAACAGGTGAGTAACGTATGTAATCTTGAGGCTTTAAGCACCTTCCTTTAGATAACAGAACCTGATGGAATCTTTGTATAGTCTACAGTATGTAGTTACAGTTTATTTAAATTAATCATTAAAAAAGGTGAATCTATGCCATTTACACCAATGCAAATGCCCAATACGAGCAAATAAACTCATAGAGTGATGATATCTGAGTAGTTACTGAAACGTCCAGTCACTGTTGTGCTCTGAATTATACGTCTACTAAATGACAGGCACCAAAGCTGTTATTTATACAGAAGGATGGTTGCTCATAAACATCTAGTATTTAAGGGTTCACGCAAGGTTCAACCTGACGCCGACAAACCTTGCACAACCTTGAGCAATAAAGGCAACAGTTTGCATTACTGTGTTTAGTTTAATTCACATTGTTCTTCACAAATATCTTCACTCTCAGATAAAAGGTACAAAAGCTTTCACTGGGGTGTGAAAAATGTAGACTTTTTAACCTTTCTCCCAGCTAACATTATTTCTAAATGTTCTCTGAATGTCAAAACATCAATTTTTTAAATGTTTTTTTTTTTGGGGGGGGGGGGGGGGGGGGGGTTACTTTTGATTATTCTCGGAAGGTTCTGAAACAATTAGCAACATTTAAAAATGTTAGCATACTGAACAACTAAAACATTTAAGA
This sequence comes from Semotilus atromaculatus, assembly GCA_031834385.1. Taxonomy (NCBI): domain Eukaryota; kingdom Metazoa; phylum Chordata; class Actinopteri; order Cypriniformes; family Leuciscidae; genus Semotilus; species Semotilus atromaculatus. Next base: position 26,477,303 of record JAULUF010000020.1, on the reverse strand, counting down.
AAAACAAACAAAGTTGTATAAATAATGTTTTTGTACTAACTTTTAAAGAGCATTATTAAAGACTAGTTTGAACAACTTATTTGTTACTTCTTATTGTTTTTGTTTTCAACTTTGAGAGAAACTTGCAAGAACGTTGCCAAAGTCCTCCTTTGTTCACATCATTGCAGCTACTGTACATTTTTTGAACTAAGAAACCTACTATGCAAATCATTCTCGTTATGTATTGTTAAATTCATATATTATGTGCTGAGAAATATGCACATCACAGAGAGCAAAGTGCTTCTTTGACAACATCACATAAATACACACCACTCACACAGACCTCAACATTTGAAACAAATCAGGGACAACAATCAGATCATTAAACACATCTCATGTCAATTCACAACAATGTTTACATTTTTGTAAATTCATGATCTCATTTGTACGTATGATCTGCTTACAATCAACAAGCAGTTATGCTTTAGGTGCTTCATGCTTATTTATTTTAAATTGTACATAATTCACATTGTATGAATTCATATGAAATCACCACCTTATAAAATAGTTACATTATCCCGTGAGATTGGGTTGAATCATTTCATCAATTATTTTCATATGGCACACAAAATGAAGTTTTGAAGTCTTCGTCTGATTGGTTGAATTCTACAAGGATTACTACGAGAAGTGCATGTCATGTTTTTTAAAGTTCTGCCTGGAGACAAACCTGCCGAGATGCCAAACCCCCTCATGGAAGAAGAAAGCCATTGTGTTTATATCTGTGAAAATGAGCTCTTATCAGGATCAACTAAACTCTGGATTTTCAAAATTTACGGGAAAATTTTTAATTTATGGGAAATTTACGGCATTGACTCTTTAAACTCCAGTCTATTGTTATAGGGACATCCACTTTACATTTTCACACCCCTAAATATGACGCTGAACAAAACAAACAACTGGGATTGGTTGCGTTACATTGGCCAATGAAAGCTGCAATGGATTACAAACCTTCTGAAGTTCTGGCTTGAGACAAGCCTACTCGTACTCAGTATTTCTATTGACTCGGACTTAACGCAGCACAGTGCATTTTACGATTGCATTAAGAATACATTGATGCGGCCCTTCAAACCAGCTGGAAGTCTTATAAATGTGTCCTCTGATTATGCTGGAACAGGCTTCATGCTATGATGCATTAAAAGGCTGCCAGGGTCACTAGGTTGTGGAACAGAGCAATTATGGCGTCAGTTAGATGTGTGGTGGGGTCACGAGTCACTGATGATTGTGTTATTTGGTTATATGATGGCTCTGCAATATGATGCTGTTGTACACTTTGAACAGTTCAAACACTTTCTCTTCATGAATTGGACTTGATTAACAATTTTAAAGATTATAATTTTTAAAGATAATATAAATCTTTAACTCTTCGTAAATACTTCCCCTGGGGACGAATCACTTCACAATAGAAAATTGGTTTGTTGCTATTCCAAAAACATACATTCAACTACATATTCTTATGCATTTTAATTGCAGAATTGACTTACAATAAGCAGGAGAGTCTATCACTGTCATGATTAGATCCAAGGAAGACGGAGATGATTGAAAGGTAACAAGGATGTTTAATAAATAACTCAAGACACAAACAATACCGAATACTAGACAGAACACAGGCAGGGACCGAAATACACAGTGGCAATTAACGAAACGATTAGCAGCTGTGATTAATGTGATTAGTGTCCATGGTGACTGATCAGTGGCGGGAAACACAGTAAACATGTGAGGAATGAAACAAACTAAAAGTCTATGAGCTGAATATAACTGAACATAATGGTGACATTCATTACTGAACATAATGGTGACACCGCTTTAACAGAAAACTCTTAAGTTCTCTCTACGCAAACTTTAAAAACGCGAACCTGTGAGAATGCTGATGACGTGCGCATGTGAATTAAGAGTTCATTCTATAGGTATGCTCGTTTGAATATATGTGCGCAGGCATGTAGTCCTTCCCTAAAAAAACAACCCTCAACAAACTACTTGTCTGGCCTTAAAATTTATTATACAGAATAGTATCGCTTCGATGTAGCCACGTGAACCGTAATTATCCCAACAATGATTATCTGTACAGAGGTAAAGGGAAGGAGGCCTTCACGGGGAGGGACTAGTTGACACTTCAGGACTGTGTTGTTGTCGCGTCCAGGCGCAGGTCCTTCATCAGATCTGGAGTGTGTGTGTGTGAGTGTGTGAGTGTGTGTGGCACAGGTCCTTCATCAGATCTGGATACGGCCTGGATCCGGTGGACTGCGGTAAACCTCGGGATAAACAGAGAGACTAATATTAGCATGAGCATTCTTCTCAGTGGCGTAGGAACCAGGGGGACATGTCCCCTCCAATATTGTAGACAGTCGCATTTGTCCCAGCCAAAAATTATACCGCGGAGGAGAAAAATATTTGATTTTGAGATCTTTAACTCGCACACTTTTATTTTGTCACCGGCCTGCACCCTTAACGGCACCGGTTTCACACTGCACACGTTAGCAGCATAGATAGACAGTAAAAGCGGAGTGGACGGAGGCAGCGCAGAAGCAGTGTATGGTGAGCAGTGTGTATGGTGAGCAGTGTGTATGGTGAGCAGTGTGTATAGTGAGCACACGCCTGTTTTGCTTTCACTCTGGCAAAGTTTGTCACTTGCAGAACCGCGGCTTGTGTATCCTACAGGCTTTTGAGGTTACTTTGACAGATTTTGTATATTTTTTTGAATAAATAAATATTGATAGGTAATTGATATCTGAATTATATGCATTATTATATATTATCTGTTATATATTATATTATATAAACAGCAAAGTTCTTAAAGGGGTGGTTCAGAATTTTGGAAATCAAACTACTCTTGCATCTCAATGATCGCATTACATTTACCAGAACTAGTTTCTCAGCAGCTGCGGAATTTTACTTTGCTCCGGTAAGTAGTATTGCGCCGAAAAGTAAATACAGCAGGTTAATACCATGGTAAATACACTTGCATGATTGTCATGTGGACCGGCTCTCTCGGTTGCCTAGGTAACTTAATATCACTCTGCCGCTGCTGTACATTTTGCTAATAAATACAGGGAGGGAACAAAGTATAACTATTGCAATGCGATGAAAGGGTAGTTTGATTTCTAACATTATTCTCTCAACAGACATTTACATCGATAGTCTGGCGTTTTAATTTATTTGCTTTTGGTGTACTGTGGAGTGGGTAAAACTGTTTTTAATGGCAGGCTAGTAGATACCGTTGACTCACGCTAGCATAGCACCGGCGAACTATGCAACTGGAACGACTGGATGAAAAAAATTTGAAACCTGTCTCCACTGATAAATAACACTAAGGCTAACTTGGAAATGAGGCCCGATGTCCAAAATTCTGAACCACCCCTTTATTAGAGACGTATTGTAAATGAGCAAATTCTGGAAAAATAAAAGTAAAAAATTCAACAAAATCATGCACATCATATACGAAGAAAGGAAATGTGAGTAAGTAATAATTTTGTCCAGGAGGATAATTATATTTTCTGTATAACGTTAGACTTGTTGATGTTAAGCTGATGTTGTGATTTAAATAGTTAATTTATGACATATTCTGTTAAAACCATTAACGGATGAATCTGTCAGGTTTCTGATATGTGCCCCCCCCCCCCCCCCCCCCCCCCATGTTAAACTCATTCCTACGCCCCTGATTCTTCTTATGATGTAACAAGTACATCAGGATTTATGGGAAGTGTTCCCGGTTCCAGCTGACCTAATCTATGCAGCCTAACATCGAAGTATAGAAGTCTATTGTGTGTTATGTGTATGATAGGTCAAAGAGATGTGTTTTTAGTCTAGCTTTGAACTGACAGAGTGTGTCTGCTTCCCGGACAATGTTAGGAAGACTGTTCCAAAGGACTGAAATGAAATGAACCATTGGAGAGTAAGACAACTTGGAGATGGGCAGAACCAATGGAAACGGAACTGGGACTGGAACTGAACCCACAGCAAAATTTGGAACTGGACTGAACCAGCAGCAATAAAGATGACTTGGAAATGGGCTGAACCAGCAAAGATCAAGATGATTTGGAACTGGACTGAACCAGCGACCACGAAGACGATTTTGAGTAGGGCTGAACCAGTGGAGACGAAGACGATTTGGAGCTGGGCTGATCAAGTGGAGATGAAGACGAAGACCATTTGGAACTGGGCTGAACCAGTAGCAAAGAAGACGACTTGGAACTGGACTGAACCAGCAAAGACGAAGACGACTTGGAACTGGACTGAACCACTGGCAAGGAAGGCAACTTGGAAGTGGGCTGAACCAGTGACGAAGACGACTTGGGACTAGATAAGATCAGTGGAAACTGGAGTCTCACATAATTTCATCATCCAGCTTATCAATTAATAATATACCCAGCTCTCTGAATGCCCCTCAGCGACAGGAGTGTAGCACTGAACTTCACTAAAATGCCCTCTGTGACGAACAATGTTGCCCTCTCACACACCTGTTCGGACTCCACAATGGGCTCGCAATCGCTCTGGCATGATCTTCTTAGCGGGATCGATGGCTTCATAGTGGGCATGGCTGAAGGCTGGCTGGGCTCTCGAGTTTGTAGAGGTAGTTTAGATCCAAAAAATGCTGTGTGATGCAGAATGAAAACACTCTACACATTAGCATAGACGACACCGAACAAAGATCAAGAAACATGTGCATAAGTCAATCAGAAACCATGGTAACAAACTCAGGCAAATGGTGTCAGAAAAAAACAAAACAGAATATGACCATGGAACTAAACAGAAGGATACAGAAACTAAACATCACATGATCATGACATTTTGATGATTGATTATAATTTTAATAAGAATAAAAAATATACTTGCATATTTTAAATGCACATATATAGTTTTATAATAATAGTTTAGCTGCTTTTAATAGTCATCCTTGACATGTAGAACACACGCTTAAACTAACACTGTCGTGACTGGGACGTCCACAAAAAATAAACTGCATAAATTTTTCCCTGACGTCTGGATCGTCCGTCAGCGTATTCAAACATGTTGTTTGTCCACAGCCAGGAACAGCACATCTGCGTGGCATCGCAATCTTCTTGTAAACAGACCCACTCGCTGCACGTTGACTAAACACATGTGGGCGCGAGCCGCGCGACAACGATAGAGGCGTAGTTGTCTTGCGCTGGAGGTGGTCATATGCAAACGACTGGTACGTCACTTCGTATTGTGGCGTCACTTCATACCATGGATCCACAACGAGCTGTATTTAGAGCTTGATTAAATAAATAGTTTGTTTATAATGGGGAGGATGTCTATATGAAACTTGCAGGAAGTTTTAATGGTACATAGACCTCTTAAATACCAAAAGATCAAGGCAAATTTGGTTTCTCATGTCATGACCCCTTTGCTTTCATGTTGACTTTATATTGTGATGTACTCTTTAGTTTAGAATAAGCATGACAGTTCATCATTAGGGTCCTTGTAGGCTATATGCTCTTATACACAAACAAATTAGAGTATGATTTAGTTTATTGACAGGTAAAAGGATCCTATAAACAAGAGGTAATAAGGGTGTCCAGTCTCCGGCTCTTGAATGAAAGGTTATATCAAGGCACAAGTATGCTTGACAGATGAGACATTTCAGTTCAAAAGACACATCCAGTTCATTAGCCCTGATGCTGCTGTGTACAGTAACACAAGCTGAGCTCGAGAGTCAAATGAATGGCCAGTTGGAGCTGAAAATAGAGAGAAGTCTCCTCTATCATCTGCTTTTTCTATTGTTCCATCATTGAAGAAATACCATGAGCTTCTTACAAATTTTAATGAGAAATTGTCTTTTTTAAGGACTAAATACTACTGTAGCGGACATGTTTAGTTATTTAGTTGCCATAGTCCCTGATTAGTGTCACACCTGTTCCCTGTTCCTCTGGATTACCTTCCTCTGGGTATTTAAGTCTTTTTTCTTCCTCAGTTCATTGTCTTGTGTTATCATTACATCTAGTGATCATTGCTCTCTTGTTCCTTGTGTTTATTAAGTGTTATTTAATCGTCTTTCTAAGTATTGCATCGTTTTTTGGATTATGGCTGTGCATGACATTTATTTACATAATGTATATAGTATATTATAGTTAAGTGATTATATAGTATATTATTTGCCATTATAAATTTGAACTAGATGTGTGCGTTTTTATGAAAATAATGCTAAAATAATGTATAGTTCACTGGTGAATAGTTCACTCATTATTTAATCACCATCATGTAATTCCAAACTATATATATATATATATATATATATATATATATATATATATATATATATGAATATCTCATTCTGTGTTATATTTGATTTTACATATAAGATTAAGTCACTTTCTTTATAACTGACTCTGTGACAGGATGAAATGTAAACGCATTGAAATATGAGTCCTTGTTACATTACAAATAAATGGTCATATGTATAATAAGTCATTGTAAAGAATATTTCTCTCTCTCTCTCTCTCTCTCTCTCTCTCTCTCTCTCTATTATGGGGACAAAATGTTCCCACCAAAATGAAAATACCTGAAATCCTTGTCCTTTTGGGGACATTTCCATGAGGTAAACAGCTTATAAATCATAGTGATGTTTTTTTAAAATGTAAAAATGCAGCAAGTTGTGTGTGATGTGTAGGTTTAGAGGTTGGGTTAGTGTAAGGGGAGAGAATTACAGTTTGTACAGTATACAAATCATTACGTCTATGGAAAGTCCCCACAAAGATAGTGAACCAGACATTCATTGTGAACAACACACGGCTCAGTGTGTGTGTGTGTGTGTGTGTGTGTGCGTGTGTCCATCTATGAGACATTCATGAGACTCCTCAGACCAGTAAAGCGTCAGTCAGCGTCCAGTTCACCAAATCGGTGGAGATAAACCCCGATTCCTGCCGAGATTTCACTGCAAGTCGGAAGGGTAAGTTTCCATCCGTGCTTATAAATACAACCTTATTACATTTAGAGCTAAATGAATGTGTAACAGTGATAGGCTGCTTGCTCTCGTGAATTGTGTGCATAGCGCGCGCTTTGATGGAATTATTGGAGTTCACGCGCACAGATTCACGCATTCCACAGGTGTCGGACTGAAGTCGTTTTCTTTACTGAGATCTTCATCCAATGAGAAAGAAATAACGGTTTGTCAGTAAAAGGAGATATATAACATTTTAGGCACAACTCTTTAGTAAACGCGTGTAAGTTTTACGCATCGGCGGGATAAAGTGTAGCTATCATTAGCGCGGCTTCCCTTTACATTACGCGTCGAGAAATCATTACAAGTGTGTTTGCGACGTTGTAAATCTTTAAGCCCTCAAGTTTACAGAAAAGCGTAAATATTTGATGTATGTGTGTGTTCTTGGCCATTCCTTGTGTGTTTATAGCTAAATCAGACTAAAGTGCTTGGTATTCATGTTGCTATACTGTGCGATGATGAGATGGAATAGTAATCATTATTAATGGTGATGAATAAGTTCTTCCTAAAGTCAGTTCTTTAGATATAGCATGACCTGTTTTGTATCATGATGTGTTCAGGTTTAAAAAGGCTTTTCCTCATGCATCAACAGTACTGAACATTATTGTCTGAATGTTAAATGCAAACATTAAAGAGTGATTTAGCATTAATTTTCAAAACATCAAATTCAGATTAAAGTGAACATTGAAGGCACAGTTCAGCCAAAAACTAAACTAAATCATGACTTTCTTTATTTTGTGAAACACAAATGCTGCTCTTTTCCATAAAAAAGTTATATTTAAATTTTTCTGAAGCCATATGGTATATGTGGAACAGACAGTAGATCATTGATCATTTATTCTGCCATTGCTATCAAACTCATTTACACTTATTCAGAGCAGCTTGGAAATTCTGCTGAATTTCTCCTTGTTTTACAAAAGAAAATTATAGAGTTTTGGAATTACAGACATTTATGCATAAGAAAGGCATCTAAATCACATTATGTACTGGTTTCTCTCATTTAAAAAATTGCCATATTACAAGTGCAACTGATAACATGAAAGTAAAGATGGAAAGTGTTATGTGTGCAAACATGCACTTTATGTTCTTAGTTCTGGAATATGAATTTGTTAAGAATAGCCCTGACAACATCAACAACAACCTAACAAATTTATTGGGTAGATGGCCGAAACTTCCAGAGAGACAGAATACAGATCTAACCTGATATGAGAGGCCAGAAAAGATACAGGGAAGGGTTTGATAAGATCTAGGGCTTGTGAAGCATGGATCGAAACCATCTCTCTTAGCAACAAGACACTGTTTGACTCACATATTTCTGAACATTCATGGTCTCAGCTGCTGCTTAATGAACCTGCTTGCGTCTGCTGTCGTAAGCACATGACATTTCAGATATGTGGATTGTACCCTATAACTCACTGACACCATCAAAAAGATGGATGTCTTCATTCATTGTACACTTTAAAAATAGAAAATCTGAAATTGTTAGCTGAAAGAGCCATTTTACCATTAAATTTACCGTTTCTTTAGTCTCACATCAATAAGTGCACAGAATACTCTTACAAATAAAGGTGCTTTATTGGCATTGATGGTTCCATGAAGAACCTTTAACATCCATGGAATATTTCCATTGCACAAGCTTTTTTCAAATGTATTTCAAACCAAGGGCGCTTTCACACCAGTAGAGCATTTGCTTTGTTTTGAAACAGGGACTTAATTTGATACAGTGTTCCATTTTCTTCCTGTTTTGGTTAGCTTTCACATGGTCACATTTCAAAGCATATCAAAATGTGTTTATACAAGTCACATGTTAGTAAAACTGTCCTCTTAAGGTACGTTTACACAACAATGATATGCTTAAACCGGAGAAGGTTTTCCTTTGAGTTTTCAGAGTACAGACGACACCATCGTCAAAACGATCCCCATTCACACGGATCCGCGAAAACGGCCATGATACACGTAATACGCATGTGCATGACGTCATCGTCTTCAGAGATTTGCGTTTCTGTTGTTTACACGGAGACCCTTTTCAAAAACTTGCACTTTGAAACCCGTTTTCAAAAGTTAGGCCCTGTTTACACGAGAACGCTCCCGGGTGAAAACGTAAAAATATTTTATCAGATGTGCCTTTCGTTTACACGGCGACAACGTTTTTGGGGCTTAAAAACGCACAAAAATTAAACCACCCTCCAGAGTGGAAATCTGCTCACGGTGGCTCTCGTCGCGGATGCGTTTATGTCACATGCATGCGCCAGTACAGGAAAATAACAACCAACATGTCGGATTATTTCCATACGTTGGACCATAAGTTGCCCTAGCAGCTCTGATAAACATACAAGAGTCTTTTCAGCAGTTGAACAAAATATTCTCAGATATTGATGTTGTTGTGTGGCAGTGCTTCACATTGCCACCTAGCCTCCTGGAGTGCACACTACATCGAATTTAACACACTTTTGCGTCACCATATGCACACAGATTTCCCCCCATAATGCTCGTCTAACGCAACGCCACTTTTGCTTTTTCTCTTCAGATCATCTCCGTGTAAACATAGCCATAGTTTTTCAGGCGCCCAAAATGCCGTTGTCGTGTAGGCTAAACGAACGGCCAAAAGTTTTACGTTTTTAGTTGAAAATGGTGTTGTTTTAATTGGTCAGAGTTTCCTCTTTCGCTCTGCGACTCCAAGCATATTATGGCTTTATCTGTTGCTGTCATCTCACATGCAAACACATTTCCCGTTATGAATTATGATGGTCTGTTGGGTCGGATTGCTTTCTCACCTCAACCGAAACGCCCTTGAGTTTGTTTTCAATCAGGCCTCGTCCAGTCGATCTCGGAGTGAATGTTTTGGTGCAGATCTGAGTGCGATTGCTGTGTTCATAAATGCCTTAAAGAAGTTTACTTAAAAATGTAACTTCTGTCATCATTTACTCACCCTAGACTTATTTAAAAACCTGTATGAATTTATTTCTTCTGCTAAACACAAAAGAAGGTATTTTGAAGAATATGGGTAAACAAACAGGACCCCATTGACTACCATAGTGGGAAAAACAAACACTGTGGAAGTATTTCTGATTTCAAACTTTCTTCAAAATATCTTCTTTTGTGTTCAGCAGAAGAAAGAAATTAATTCAGGTTTGAAACAACTTGAGGGTGAGAAAATTATTTAAGTTGATTAAATTATCAAATTTAAGTGAACTATTCCTTTAAGGTAGAAAACGCACCAGGATCTGAAACAAACACTCCAGATGAGATTGAAACTGCCCTGAGAAAAACATAGTTCAAGGAACTCAGACAGCAACATGGTGTCGGCACAGATTCGGCCCACATCTCCCGACACTATGGGCCTGTTTACACCTGGTCATTTCTAGCGTTTTGACTGATCGGATAGCTATTCAATTTGTTCAAATGGTTCCGTTTACACTTTCCCACATGTGTCTCTGCAAAACGCATATAAATCCGATCTTCAATTCCCACGCTATCAGCTAATTTCAAAATCAAATACCGCAATAGGAGAGAGCGCGGCAATAGCACTTCTAAGATAATTTAGTCTCACTATGTTTAATGAAGATGATTGTTTTTTGAGAGTCTGTGACTTAAGCCCTATTCGGATGGGACTAATTTAATATGGAGATGTGGGGTAAAGTAATAATTGCCAGAACTTCTCTGGGATTTTAGTCCCGTACAAATGTGCCATTTCAGTAATCATCACGGACAATGTCAGTAAAGATTACGGCAACATTTACCTTTAGTAAAAAGGTCCGGAAAAATGACCTCAGGAAATACTAATCCCGTGCGAATAGTCCAGCTGTTAATATGTACATAAATATTTAGTAATTTCCTGTTTAAAAGTAGTTTCCCATGGTTTTTCAAATATGGAGACACTTGATGAAGCATTCAGTTGCGTTCTAGATGCTGGGACGAGTCTGTGGCAAAACTCAAGTGTTTTCCACTCACCATTCAGATCAGAAAGAAGATCGAAAGCACTTGTTAGAGGCACGAAGCATCTTTTAGCGTTAGGTAAGTTATTACCAACACAATCCAATCTGAAGTTAATTAATACATTGTTCGACCGGACATAACTGTTTTATAAATATAGGTTATGTGTGTTAGTAAAATTTATATAATGTGGTTTTAACAACCAGAAGCATTTACACATGTTTCGTCAGACCAACTCCTGATGTGGTTTGAGCGATCAGATTTCAATCCGTCTCGAATGCGTTTCGGAGGACATTTACACCTGTTTTTTTCATAGCTATCCGTTCTGAGATGAAGTGAAGTGACCAGGTGCCCTATGTTCCTGTCTTGGAAAAATACTTTGAGGAACCAAAAATGTGAAATCGCTGTGAAAACCCCCTTTCAGCAACTTTATTATTAAGATTGTGCGCACAATAATTCAATGCACTGCTTTGATGCATTCTCTTTGGTTTTGTTTTCCAGAAACTCCCATTTGGATATGAATTTTAAAATCCAATGGGACTATGTGCTTTCTCACAACTTTGACGTCATGTGACACGTCGGACTGCTCAATGGAGGCCACTACAATACTAACCGCCATGAACAGCCAAGTCAAGCGAATCCTTCACGAACCTCCCGAGCCCAATGTCACGACTCTCTCGAACACGTCTTTCCCGTTCCACCATCACATGAACAATGCGGTGCTGGGGATCTTCCTCGGGACACTGTCCCTCCTGACGGTCATCATGAACCTGCTGGTCCTGTTCGCCGTGAGAAAGGAACGGACTTTACACACGGTTGGGAATCTCTACATCGTCAGCCTGTCGATAGCAGACCTTATAGTCGGGGCTACAGTCATGCCTTTGAATCTGGTGTACCTTCTTGAGGACGAGTGGAAGCTCGGTCACGTTATTTGCCAGTTCTGGTTAGTCATGGATTATGTTGCGAGCACGGCGTCCATTTTCAGTTTGTTCATCCTTTGCATGGACAGATACCGATCTGTACGACACCCGTTACAGTATCTGAAGTATCGGACACGAGGGAGAGCAACACTGTTGATTTGTAGTGCATGGCTTCTCTCGATGACTTGGATCGTTCCTATCCTCGGCTGGCGGATGTTTGCTCGGGTCGATCGGAAACCTGAACTGGAGAACCAATGTGACACGGACTTTCGCTTAGTGACGTGGTTTAAAGTTCTCACTGCCATTCTTAACTTCTACATCCCTTCGTTTCTAATGCTCCTGTTCTACTCGCAGATTTTCATTGCGGTTCGGGATCATTACAGGGAATGGGAGAACTTTGCCGGCCCCATGGTGAAAACCGAAGCGGATGATACACTGGCGAATGGACTTCAGTTAAAGATAACCAAAGCATCGGAGAGAGAGAATCAGGCATATTCTCAAAACGAGGGTCTTCTGGATCAATACAGTCTTGATCAGCCAAGAGACAATAATGAAGACAACCCTGATTCCTTGTCTGAGACGAAGAGGAAGAGTTGCTATAAGAAGAAACCGATGTTCAGACTTTCTAAACGCATGAGAAAGAGCGTACAAGACCCTGAAAGTTCGTTTCAAATCGATGATGGGGAAACGGTCGCCGAGTGCCCGCCATCTTTATCTCTTGCCTTTCTGCAACCGGAAAACAACACCGAAACCTTCATAAATGTGAACGACTGTAATGTGCTAGTGCCGAACTCCGTCGGGAACATTGGCGAGGAGACGGTGGAAATTCATAATTATACTCATAACACGCCTCCATCACCACCGTCACCGTGGGCCGAGAACAACCCGCCGCTAAACACCAACGATTCGCTTCCCGCGAAACAAACATGGCAGAAGCTCTGCGAACAGTCCAAGCAGAGCATCCACAGCATGCGCATCCGCAAGGAGCGTAAAGCCGCCCGGCAACTGGGCTTCATCATCGGTGTGTTCATGGTGTGTTGGATCCCGTACTTCATCACATTCATGGTCATGGCCTTGTGTGAGACCTGTGTGCATCACGACCTTCATATGTTCACCATTTGGCTTGGGTACATCAACTCCACTCTCAATCCCTTCATATACCCACTGTGCAATGAAAACTTCAAAAGGGTGTTTAAAAAGATTTTTTATATTGATAGATAAGGAGGTCTGATCCATTTGTGACATGTTTGTACATCGGTTGTTCTGCCGTGCTTGTGATCTTGTCAGTACAGAGTAATTTCGTTGTAACACTTTACAAAAGGGTTCATTAGTTCATGTATTAACCAACATGAACTAACCATGAGCAATACATTTGTTACTGTATTTGTTAATCTTTGTTAATGTTAGTTAATAAAAATACAGCTGTTCATTGTTTGTTCATGTTAGTTCACGGTGCATTAACTAATGTTAACCAGATTTGATGAAATTGATATTAACAAAGATTAATTAATACTGTATAAGTGCAGTTCATTTATTAGTTCATGCTAACTAATGTAGTTAACTAATATTAACTAATGAATATTATTGTAAAGTGTTACCATTTTGTTATTTATTGCTGAGTGTCAGCTTGACACGTCTGCAATCTGCATCAGATTACATTAAAAATGTATTCAATACAGTGTTTTAAGGTTGTATTGAAGCACTTATGTTGCTCATTAAAACAACCATTTCCAGCGGGAGTTACTCTCTACATCAGTGTCGGTGTTTCTGAACTCCCTGTTTGAGTTTCTTCCAGGAACGAACCTGTCACAATATTCCTCATTTTAACAATTCATACGCAGAATAAAGGGGCGGGGCCTGGTTTGCGTTAGTTAGTAGTGTGTTAAACTGGCATTTATGGTAAGGGGAGGGACATTTCCCAAACACACTCGAAGCACTCGACCAATCACAACACACTGCTCCAGCCGACCAATCAGAGCACGGTGTGCTTTTCAGAAGGAGGGGCTTCATAGAGACAGGAAGTAAACAGAGTGTTACTGACAGACTGGGAAGAGAGGAGCTGCAACAATGGAGAATATGAGGAAATAATCAACATTCAAACAGGAAAACCTGTTCTAGTAGAGCCTGAAACAACATCAAGACTTTCGTGAAAGGACATAATAGGACACCTTTAATGTAGAATATTGTCTGGAAATGCCCTGACATTAATTATATTATGTGCAGTGCATACATATTTAACAGGGAGTTTAATTAAATCGAGTTTGGTCAGGCGCTAATGCACACTATCCTCAGAGAGCTGGGAAATACATACAGGTGAAATTCTATAAAGAATGTTGGGAACGGCGTGCGACCTAAAGCATGGTACACATGTACTCTATTCACAAATTGTCTGTATTCATGGAACTCCGGGTTGATTTACAGTGCAATGCATTTCAACTCATCTTTGTTTTAATAAAAAAAAAAGTAATGAAATGATGGACAGAGTGATGATTTAAACAAAACTGCAACATCTAATGCAACTCCTTATTTGATTAAACTGCAAAATGTGAAGACATTAAAACTTTTGAATACCTTTTTTTAGACATGCTGGTTGATGAACAATGTGATACGGTCATGTGAACTGCCTCTATATCACATACAAAACATGCAATAAAAAATATATACGACAGACAGAGGTGATGATGAAATGGACTACAAAGGCTTCAAGTTATGGGAAAGCAACTATCCTATATATAATACGTGCATATCATAAGTGCAGTTCTTAGTCTCTTTCATATTTAATTTTTTTTAACAGCTCGCATTGCCAGCTCTTGATTAGGGCCTGTCACTTTCTGTTAAACCTCATTGTAAAACAAAATGTCATGATTGGTTAATAAAAATGCCAGTCTTACAATAAAAATATTTTCTTTAAATAAACTGATAAGTATGTTTTGGAGAATGTCTTCTAATTTCAATATTTCTGACCTTTATTGGGAGAAATGCATGCTGTCTTTGCGGTGAGGTCTGTGTAGGAGTTTAAATGGGAAATGAGGTCCATTAGATATATAATGCAATTTAATTCCTATCAACTGAACCTATTAAGCTTATTAAGTCTGACATCACGTCACTGTTTCTGCATCTAAACGTCAAAAGCAGAGGACAAACGGGTGCTATAGCCTACTCACAGTGTGTATAATACTGAAAAATTATGATTTTCTAAGTAATTCATTTGCATTTCATTATTATATATAGGCCTTTTTATTTACATTTTGTTATTCTTCCAGTTATTTCCCTATTGCAGCTAATGAATCTGAATCTGATTGAATCTTCACAGAAAACAGCACTTCCCCGTTGAACAATAAGGGACAACCTTTAAAATTAATGCTGAAATCTGTGACAGTCATTCAACTTTTATAAATCGTTAAAATAGTGGAAACAAAAATCAAGAAGAGTGTACAGTGATATACAAATATTGGAGGCCTAAACATTTAAACTCAAACATTTCCATTATTATTATATAGTGTATAGTATAATGAATTATTATGAATGATTAATTTTAAAAAAATTATTAAATTTTTTAAGTGTGACTAGATTAACTTATTTATACATTATTGACATACTTTATATCTTGTGGTAAAGACTGCTTTATTGAAATATTGTGAAACATTTCCAGTTGAGAAAATTACTCATTTTTTAAGAATGATAAACTTCACACTGACAGTTTCATATTGGTATCATTTATTTGTGATCCTTTGTGACGATCCACAATAAATATTTATTGTGATTTTTGTTTTGTGATCTCTTGTTTGAAAGAGTTTCTAGCTCAGCATTATGAGTTTGTACCTTGAATTTGGGAGCAATAAAAAAGTCAAGAATTGTGAGATGTAAAATCAGAATTCTGATTTAATCAAAATTACAAATTCTGATCAAAATTGCTAGATGTAAACTCAGAATTTGGAGGGGGAAAGATACAACTACCTTTGTATGTTTTTATTCGGTGAACGAAACGAGCTTTTATAAACCATATCTGAAGAAAGCTTTTATGCAGTAGGCTAAGTGTGTCTGTAGGCTATCTGAGGTATCAGGCTGGTTTTTCTGGCTCGTTCACTGATCGTCTCTGCTGTGCACATGACAGACCAGCTGATTCATCCTTCATAGGGTTAACAATGAAAAGGAACAGCGTTTATAAGTTTCTGTCCGTGTTTTCTTGTCTATTTGTCTGTGTTTTCCTTTTGTTTTGGGGTTTTGTCTTTTATTCGATGGTTTTGGCACCATAAGACTCTTTTTGGACACTCTCCTTAAGAGGTTTGTCGGACATCTAAACCGTTTAAGCAGCTGGTAACGTTATTCGCCAACATTTTCTCATTGTTTATAAATGCTGGATAATATGACGCTTTAAAACATTCATCAGAAAAGCGTGTCTGCTAACATTTCTTGCGTTAAACCCTGAGCATTGGTTTAAAGATGTCAAAATGTTGAAGATAAAGCATTTCGAGGTCGTTACACCAGCGAAAACTGCACCACGTATTTAATGCTGCCGATTTACGTATTATTAAATACATTTTAAGTCACTTGTAAGCTCTTTTGCAATACAAAACAAAACAACTGCGCATGCGTGTAGGATAACCGTGGTCACATCACATGACGTCAACCAGGAAGTGTTTGTCTGGTAAGTGATGTTTCCATGCTATGCATTTGTTGCTGCTTCGACTCTGTATTTATCATTACATGACAATAATTGTCACAGATCATATATGTCAGATATCGTGCTTTTTACTGCAGTGTGTTAAAACAAACAAACAAACACACTGAAAGAGACGGAATGCTTTTTAACGAAGCAGACAGTATTTACTAACATTACAATACTAAAGAACGCTGATTTTACGTTAATTATGTTGACAAGTTGTACAGTACAGTCGTGTTGTCAGATTAGTAACGTTACAACATTACATTTCTTATTAGACAGACAAGCCTGTTGAAGTGAGAAAAAAGGAACTACTTTTTCAACACGTTCACATATCGAATCTAACAGGAATTTAATTGTGTTATTATAAGAAAATAATATCAGGTTAAGAGAATTGAGGATTATATTTTAAGAGTATATTTTACTTTATTTTATTTTATTTTATGTTGATGTGTCCAATATATATTCTTGTCATGCTATCACTGTACATTAGAATCTTGTTCTTAAAGTCCCCCTGTAGTCAATCATTATATCCCTTAAAACTCATCTTTGATCACCAAAATTTCCTTGGGAAAAAAATCTTCATGCCTTTAAAATATCTTTAATGTAACTCGACACCCTTGCCTCATTTAGTATGTGGTTCTAGGAATATATAGGAGAAAGTACTCAACAATGCTGTCTTAAAGTGTCTTAAAGCATATTAAAAACACCACATAGACATATAAACAACATTAAAAGCTGGATTTTCATCACAGGGGGACTTTTGTTTTAAGTGATCTGAAACTGAAGTCAAAATCAGGGCAGAATATTTGAATGGACATTATTCAGTCTCATTTTCCTTGTCTCTTATGGCAGTGTGTGAAGAACCCAGGTAATCCAGTCCTAATGGCAGCTGAATCGACGGCCGCCCCGAAACTGCAGTTTTCCCCGTTCTTCAGCGCACTGGAGGCAGGATTCTGGCATCAACTCACCCAGAAGAAACTCAACGACTACCACTTAGACGAAAGTCCCAAAAACATCAAAGGCTATTACCAAAACGGTGAGTGGAGTTTTCGCTAGTCTTTCTTCTCTATTGTGTCGTATATCCGAGTGAAATGCTTCCAGAACAAGAACAAATGTGGGCGGAGCTTGATTGTGTCTTTGGGGAATTGATTGGATGGTTCTGGTTTGCTATTGGCTGATCTCATGTGAGTGACAGGTCGCCCCGCCTGAGGTTGAGCGCTAATGGCCTCGCATCTTCGAAAGCGTCTAAAACTAACTTTTATATTGGTGATATGTTTATTTTTAAATTGCTTATGAGGTCTGAACAACTTCGTTTTCACCTAAAAAAACTCACAATAAGCACAATAATAGGCACAATAATAGCTGTATTTGTAAAAGTACAGTGAGTTTTCTCCTCCACTATTGACGCTTTCTGTGAGAAATGCTGCCAGTGTAGATCCGGCAGAAACAAGCGGAGTGATACACACTGTGAAACGATTTCCGTATGATATTAGTAGAATACTGCACGGCTAGATAAGACTCTCAGCCAATCAGAGTCGAGAACCAGAACTAACTGCTGTATGAAAAATAATACATAGTGTTTGTATAGTGAAATAGGTGTTGTGTTTTAGTAATAATGTAGAAACCTTTCTCATAATCACATTTCAAATTTAAAGTCCCCCTGTGTTGAAAATCCAGCTTTTAAATGTTGTTTATATGTCTATGTGGTGTTTTTAATATGCTTTAAGACAAACCATGTGTAAATTCATAAGTCGACAGTAGGGATGTCAACGATTAAAGGAGAACTCCGGTCAGTTTTAACATTGAGCTCATTTTTTTGTACATTTGGAGTGCTGTCAGTACAGACAACAACGACAAAAATCGGCGTTGCCTACACTGTGTTGTCGTCTTTTGAAAATTTGCTCCCTGTTGACTTCAATGGGGCAAGTTTTAAACCTGCTTTTAGCCTCTTAACATCCTTGATATGTCATTACAAGTGCACAGCCATGTGAGTGGTGCTATTAAGAGTGAGCACGGTCAATCTGACTGCAGTAGATGTGAAAGATATTAATAAAAATGATGTTAATTCAGCCAGCTCACATACCTGTATTTATTTCCTGTTTTCGGTCGAAGTCCACAGTAGTCGATTGTGGAGTTCGCGCGCGCGATCATTGATAACTAACTCTGACTGTCAGCCGATGACGGTGCTGTGTGGTGTTCGAGAATATCAGCTCAAATGGATAGTTCATCCGAATCAGATGTTGAACACACCGAGGAGGCTTTTGAGTTTGATGATCGCGCGCGCGAACTCGACAATCGACTACTGTGGACTTCGACCGAAAACAGGAAGAAAATACAGGTATGTGAGCTGGCTGAATTAACATCATTTTTATTAATATCTTTCACATCTGCTGCAGTCAGATTGACCGTGCTCACTCTTAATAACATCAGTCACATGGCTGTGCACTTGTAATGACATATCAAGGATGTTAAGAGGCTTAAAGCAGGTTTAAAACTTGCCCCATTGAAGTCAACAGGGTGAACATTTTAAAAAGACGATAACACAGTGTAGGCAACACCGATTTTTGTCGTTGTTCTCTGTATTGACATCACTCCAAATGTACAAAAAAAGGAGCTCAATGTTAAAATTGACCGGAGTTCTCCTTAATCGACGGTCAATTAATTGTCGATAATACATTTAATCGATAAAACTTCGATCAGCGATTAATCATGCGCATGCGTGTGCGTGAAATCAAACATGTAAGCGAGCGTGCCGGAGTTATATTTTGGGACTATTTTGTACCTTCATCATGACTATAAGTTTGCATGTGCATTCGCAGCCTTTTGTTTTGTGCAAATGTAATAGTTTATTTTGTGTATGCCTATCTATATCTGCTTTATCTCATATTGGATGTATTTGGTTAAGAATTTATCTGATTCGCGTGATCTTTAGCGCGCGCAGCTCAAACGGCAATGCACGACTAATAATGACTATTGGGACTGTCATATTACATAACATTATAAAAAAAAAACAATATTGTCATAAAACATTGTGAATTATTTGGGTTTAGTTGCTGTGTCACGTTGTTCCAGGAAGAGCGCGTCCACAACACGAGTCATTCTGAATGGCACGTAATTAGTTCAAGTTCACTTGTGCATTCACGTAAGTTTGTGCAGATATAAATTGTAATATTATGTTTATTTTGTATATATCTCATTAATCTCATATAGGATGCGTTTTTTTAAGTTAAATAACGCGCTAGCAAAGTGCTAATAATAACGATAATTAATTTGGGACTGTCATATTACATAACATGAGAACACTATTTTATTAATTCGTTGTGAATTCATTGGGTTTAGTTGCCATTTTCAGTGCGTTGTTCCAGGAAGAGCACGTCCACAACAGTCACAGATTTTGACAAGCGCATCTGAGGCGGTTGGTGACACGTTATATAGTCGTTTTATTTGATTATTAAATTATTTATTTAATTATCAATCACATCGAAACATTTTACAATCCTACTAGCCCTTTATTTAGATTAAAAAACATTCTCATTAATTTGGGGAGGAACATAGCGTTTTGAGCAGCATTTGTAGACCCTGTCCTGCTGTTGGCCGTATGCCACTGCAGCAGACGCATATTGCAGTATTAAAGGTTGTATCAGTCATTTCTGGCCCAAAAAAGGCCGAAACATAAATGATCACATTCATCTAATCTTTCCTAACGATCCGCTAGCTGCCCGCCCCATAAGCATGCCGTCCAAAAAACGCGTCTCTGTAGGCAGCCTAGGCTCTGAGATCTGCACACAAAAACAAATGGGTACAACCACCACTCAAAACCAAAACAAACAGTGTTTAAACCAATCACCGACAGGGGCGGGTGTTGCTCCGACTTCGCGTCCAGCCGTGCACGATCGAAAAAACCTCACAACACCCGCCCCTGTCGGTGATTGAGTGGGCAGCTAGCGGATCGTAAGGAAAGATTAGATGAATGTGATCATTTATGTTTCGGCCTTTTTTGGTCCTGAAATGACTGATACAACCTTTAAGGCTAACGATTAATCGATTAATTGATCGTTAATTTAAACGACGATCGATCATGGGAATTTGTGAAAATTGACATCCCTAGTCGACAGCATTGCTGAGTATTTTCTCCTTAAAACTGCAGAAGACAGTCTCAAAAACACGGTTTGAAATCGCTGGTGTTTCTGACGTCACAAACTACCTTGTAACCAATCAGATCAACGTGTGATCGTCAACGAGTGGATCTCTGAGCGAGTGAGTGAGTGGAGGCGTGGCTCATTTGCATATTCATAGAACCGCGTATACTAAATGAGGCAAGGATGTCAAATTAGTCAAGCTATTTTAATGTAATTTTGATGATCAAAGATTTTTAAGGGATGAAATTGTTGACTACAGGGGATTTTTTTAAAAACAAAAAACAATAATGATTTGCACTGATAAATCATTTATAATCAACACTGCAATATTCCATAACAAGAACTATCAATTTTGATTTCATGGTGACTTACTGATGTAAGGGATACTGTTTCTGAGTCCAAGATTATTAAAACTCAGTATATACTACAGTCTCTCATAGCATAGCAGAAATAAATATTTGAATGATTCATAAAAGATGAGTCACCGTCTGGCCGTCTGAGATTTTGGTATGGAGTTAAAGGTTAGGATCATGATATATTTTGGTTTTATTACAGCGCGCAGTGAGTGTGTATTAACAGTGTATGTTGTTTGTTTTTGGCATCTGAAAGAGTGTTTGGAACCGGAAACGAGCAGATTACATTCTGAATACATCAGCTGTGTTCAAGAGGGAACTATAGTGTGGTTTTGATGAATGCAGAAGGTCATTCAGGTATCAGAGCTGCATAAATTGATTTGTGATTCTGAACTAAACAAAACAATGTAATTTACTAGAGGTTCTGATAAAATGTTAATTGCTGCAGTCTATTTAAAACATTTAATTTATTTGAATAATTTTTTTAATCAGTTTGAATTTAATATTTACGGTGACGCATTGCTGCCACACACATTTTCTTTTTTCCCCTCAATTATGTCGTAATAACGAGATCTTATGTCGTTAAAACGACATCTTTTTCTCGGAATAACAAGATCTTATGTCGTTAAAACGACATATTTTCTTGGCCTTATAAGGACATGTCATGTACAAAATATGCCTTTATCCACATAAAATGTAGGCCTATAGCCTATCACGCCTTTATCACACTTCTACGTAGTCAAATTTTTTTTGTTAATAGGCTATATCTTCATTACCATTAGATATAATTAAACAAAAAGTAGTCAAAACACATCTAACATAGCCTAAGTTGTTTTTTACAACATTGTGTTCTTATTTTGTTTAATTAACGAAGTGTCAATCTTCGTCTTTATAACAGAAGACAATAGCCTACAATAGCTACAATACAAAAATATTTAAGATACAGCCTACAATCTTCACATGTATAACGAATTGTCACCTTATAAACAGTCCTTTGTGTGGTGGAATAAGTAATGCTGTAGGCCTATCTTAATTTAAACTTTATTTTATTATTTTATTAGTTCATTATGCTAACTCAACTAATTTAATGTAAAGAGCTGGAAATTACTAATTAAATAATGTCAAATATTAAATAGGCTATTGATTAGAGTTGCTATAGACTAAAGATTTTTCTAGACTAGTAGTCATTCATTTCAGCAATTATGACTAATCGCACGTTTATATTCAATCCTGGGTGCATAGGCTATAGCCGATACCGCGCTCAAGCGCATGCATAGGCTAAAACTTGCCGCAAAGCACCGGCAAAAGTAGGCTAATGATAATAAATGTGTCTGAAAAAAAATAACGAAGCATTTTAATTGTTTATTAATAAACTAGTCTTTTCTAAATCAGTGTAGGCTGCCTGCAAACATATCTCCATACATCATGCTGTAATGTAGCCTATATGCGCCTTTGATACGGACAGGATTACATAATCAGATGCAGGCTACCGTGCGTATTTGCTTTCGATTGTTTTTTTTTCATTGGTGGACATTTTTTCTAAGCTTTGTGTAGAAGGCTATATTTCTCATGTCATGACTGTGAGGCTTGTCTATACACTGTTTTTCAGTTCATTTTTGAGACGCGCTCCAATTCACAGAGACCATGAAAGCGCGCCCTGTTCGTTTTATTTTATTTTACAAAAGCACAACGTTTTCTTGTTGTGAGTTTACACAAGTAAAAGTAGTTGTGACTGATGTTTTATTATTTTCTGTTTGACCAGAAATGGAGTATTTGAATTTTTTTCCACTGTTGATAGGAAAATGCGAGTGATGCACCGGCGCCTCCGTGTCATGCAGTGCGCGCTCCACACTCCGCACAAACACTTGGATATGCGCTTAATAATAGCGAACATTTATAGGTTAACGTTGCGAGCGGCCATACTAGGCATAAACATAACATAATACATAAACGCCCAACGCAGGTGTTTTTCTTTAAATAAATTCGTTTAGGCTTTAAAATAAATATTGTTTATGGGCTAATTAATGGCACAATATATATATATATATATATATATATTTTTTTTTACTTATATTTTTCATTTTTGTTTTGCATTGAATAGGTCTACCATTTAAAGGATTGATGTGACACCTTAAGAGCCATCTTCATTTTCTTTATAATAAAGGGTTTCTATGGGAGGAAAACGGCTAACGTGTCAATAAATGCGCTGTGTTCATATTCTGGGCTCAACTGCTTTTCTGTAGGATATTATTTTATTAATAAGGCGTGTAGGCTACAGCTTTTGATCTTTATCACTGAAGTAGCCTAAGCAGTTTTTTCTTTATTATAAGAGTTTTCTATGGGAGGAAAATGCTTAGCCTGTGTAATTAAACGCGTATTCTGGGCTCATCTGCTAATCTGTATGCTTTAATAAGGTGTGTACAAAATTTCATCTTTTAACATAGCCTAAATATCCATTGTGGGCTGCTATTGCTTCAGCTTTTTGAACGTAGAAGTATGATAAAGACGTGATTGGCTATAAATTCTATGTGGATAAAGGCATAGCCTATAGCCTATTTTGTACATGACATGTCCTTATAAGGCCAAGAAGATATGTCGTTTTAACGACATAAGATCTCGTTATTACGAGAAAAGATGTCGTTAAAACGACATAAGATCTCGTTATTACGAGAAAAATATGTCGTTTTAACGACATGATCTCGCTATTACGAGAAAATATGTTGTTTTAACGACATAAGATCTCGTTATTACGACATAATTGTGGGGAAAAAATAATATGTGTGTCACAGCAATGTGTCACCGTAATTATTTAATTAATGAATCACTCATAAACACTTCACTTGTTTCATTACTGGTTGAATCAGTGTTTTTAAAACCAATCTCTTGAATGAATGATTCAATGACAATACAAATGTTATCAGTCACACTTGTCGCCACCTACTGGTATAACAATGTAATTGTTATTTACTCTATTTTGATCTCTATCATAGACATTAGTGTTTATATCTGATCTATAAACTTTTATCCCAGTTCTTCTATGATAATCTGAATTATTGTAAGACAGAATTAATGAAACTGTGTTGAAAAGATAAAAGCTCTCAACGACTCTCTCTGGATCAAAACTCAGATCTGAATGTTCACTGTGATCCGACTTATAAAAGCTTTAATAGATATAGAGCCGGATCACTGTTATTTATGAATAAGATAGTGTGGGAGTTTGAATCAAGATCTCAAGCTTTTAATGATTATGAAATGAATTTAATGCACAGTGCAGCTCTAGCATGCATAAAAACATGTACATTTTGCACACAATATACATGCTGAATACTGCAGGAATATTAATAGAGCAGTATTGTGCTATTCTGAACACCTTTGTGTTTCATTACACTTCCTAAACAACCAATATGTTATTTCCTCTTGGATTTATACTGACATTTCATGCAAAAGTGTTGAATTACAGATGCCACTGTAGCAATACTCTGCTTTCAGGAGATTGTGTCACAGTTTATTCATTTATTCATTCCACAACCGGAAGTGACTGAGAATACATAATGCACCTTTAGGCAGTAATATAATGCAAATGTTTTGTTATATATTGCAGGTGATCCTGATGGCTTGCCGACACGCTTGACACTGGAGTTCAGTGCATTTGATGCGTAAGTTTTGCGTATTAAAAGCATGTAATGTAATGTTCTGAAAGCCTTGGATAATGGCCCCAATATCATGTCTGTTACTTGTGAAATTGATTTTCTTTCCAATTAAATCCTTAAGGATTGTTTCAGTAGAATTAATTTAACATTTATGATGGGTGAGTAATTGCAAGTCTGACGGAGCCGGACAAAGTGAAGTCACTTCTGACCTCATATAACCATCTGAATCCCTCTTCTTTTCACACATTATATATATACCGGTATGTATATATATATATATATATATATATATATATATATATATATATATATATATATATATATATATTAGTGCTGTCAAAAAGATTAATTGCGATTAATCACATCTAACATAAAAGTTTGTTTACATAATATATGTGTGTATATAAATGAATGCATTTATATATATAATATTATATATAAATATAATATATATATACAGTATACACACACACACACACACACATATATTATGTAAGAATAAACTTTTATGTTAAATGTGATTAATTGCAATGAATCTATTTGACAGCACTAATAGGGGTTATGTACAACTTAAAGGTGCTCTAAGCGATGTCACGCGTTTTGGGCCAAAACATTTTTTTGTCACATACAGCAAACATCTCCTCACTCTCCGCTGGCTGCCTGTCCCCTGAACACACTGTAAAGAAACGGGATCTCTGTAGACAGCCCAGGCTCCACAAACAGCAACAAAAACAAACTGCAGCGACCCGCTCCCCGAAACATAATAAACTGTTCCAGCCAATGACCGACAAGAAGGGTTTGGGGGGTTAGTGTGTGGATGAGGAGGAGGGAGGGTCTAACTAGCCTCCGTTTTGTTTGACAATAGTTCGAACGTCAACAAGAAGGGACATCACCCAGGATCGCTTTGAGAACCTCTTCTGTATTCTGTAAAACAGATCCCATTGCTTCTGTTTTTTGTATGCGCTGCGTGAAAATTTAGCTGTTTTACTTAAGATAACTTAAAAGGAGCAAGAAAAGATGATCATAACCAATGTCCCTCGCATGTGCAGATTGATATCTAAAAGTTTTTTCATTTTTCTTCTTCACACTAACGTTTAGATATTTAAATAGAATAAATGCATATAACAAAGTAAACTAGGTAGGTTAGCTGATAACCTTAAAATTCCATAGGTATCGGCGTCAGTTCGTACGGCTGTTAACACTTTCTCTGACAAGTGGATGTGATAATACTAAATTAGCCTATATGTTTGTCTCTGTAAAGCTGCTTTGAAACAATTTACATTGTTAAAAGCGCTATATAAATGAAGATGACTTGACTTGACATAAGACCAGTGTTCGATATATTCCCTATATACACTCACCGGCCACTTTATTAGGTACACCTGTCCAACTGCTCGTTAACACTTAATTTCTAAGCAGCCAATCACATGGCGGCAACTCAGTGCATTTAGGCATGTAGACATGGTCAAGACAATCTCCTGCAGTTCAAACCGAGCATCAGTATGGGGAAGAAAGGTGATTTGAGTGACTTTGAACGTGGCATGATTGTTGGTGCCAGAAGGGCTGGTCTGAGTATTTCAGAAACTGCTAATCTACTGGGATTTTCACGCACAACCATCTCTAGGGTTTACAGAGAATGGTCCGAAAAAGAAAAAACATCCAGTGAGCGGCAGTTCTGTGGGCGGAAATGCCTTGTTGATGCCAGAGGTCAGAGGAGAATGGCCAGACTGGTTCGAGCTGATAGAAGGGCAACAGTGACTCAAATAACCACCCGTTACAACCAAGGTGGGCAGAAGAGCATCTCTGAACGCACAGTACGTCGAACTTTGAGGCAGATGGGCTACAGCAGCAGAAGACCACACCGGGTGCCACTCCTTTCAGCTAAGAACAGGAAACTGAGGCTACAATTTGCACAAGCTCATCGAAATTGGACAATAGAAGATTGGAAAAACGTTGCCTGGTCTGATGAGTCTCGATTTCTGCTGCGACATTCGGATGGTAGGGTCAGAATTTGGCGTCTACAACATGAAAGCATGGATCCATCCTGCCTTGTATCAACGGTTCAGGCTGGTGGTGGTGGTGTCATGGTGTGGGGAATATTTTCTTGGCACTCTTTGGGCCCCTTGGTACCAATTGAGCATCGTTGCAACGCCACAGCCTACCTGAGTATTGTTGCTGACCATGTCCATCCCTTTATGACCACAATGTACCCAACTTCTGATGGCTACTTTCAGCAGGATAATGCGCCATGTCATAAAGCTGGAATCATCTCAGACTGGTTTCTTGAACATGACAATGAGTTCGCTGTACTCAAATGGCCTCCACAGTCACCAGATCTCAATCCAATAGAGCATCTTTGGGATGTGGTGGAACGGGAGATTCGCATCATGGATGTGCAGCCGACAAATCTGCGGCAACTGTGTGATGCCATCATGTCAATATGGACCAAAATCCCTGAGGAATGCTTCCAGCACCTTGTTGAATCTATGCCACGAAGAATTGAGGCAGTTCTGAAGGCAAAAGGGGGTCCAACCCGTTACTAGCATGGGGTACCTAATAAAGTGGCCGGTGAGTGTATGTACTGTGTGTATATATATATATATATATATATATATATATATATATATATATATATATATATGTATATGTATGTATTACTTATATTTTTAAACTTTTGGACGGTGTATATATATATATATATATACCGTCCAAAAGTTTAAAAATAAAAGCTACAAAGAATATTTCTATAAAGTAGTCTCTTCAGCTCTTTTATGTTCAAGACAGCATTTGTTTTTCTAAAATACAGTAAAACAGTAATATTGTGAAATATTATTACAATTCAAAATGACAGTTTTCTATGTGAATAAATAGTTAAATGTGATTTATTCCTGTGATGCAAAGCTGCATTTCCAGCTTAATTTCTCTAATATGCTGATTCGCTACTTAAAATCACAGGAATAAATAATATTTTAAAATATATTACAATTAAAAACGATTATTTTGACTTGTGATAATATTACTGTATTTTTGATCAAATAAATGCAACCTTGTGAGCAGAAGAGACTTTGACACATAAGTGACTTTCCTAATATTACTATATAAGTTAATTTGATTTAAAATAAGGTTCCATTTCTTAACAGCACTTAGCTACTTTAGTTAACATTATTATTATTAAAACTTTTTTTAGATTACTTTAGTTATCATTATTAAATATTAATACAAACAACAATACTTTTTGAACAGTTTGATGCTTGCACCACAGTTTTTCAAAACAAAATGAATATAACAAATGAGGGCTGCAAATTGTATAAATTACTTGTTACACTTATAATGATAAAATAACTGAATATTGCATATAGTGTAAGTGTATGTAATTTCCCCAAAAGTAAATAATGCAGTGTATGACTGTTGTGTTTCAGTGATGGACCCACTCCTGCTCGCTGCTGTCCCGCTCCGGGAACGCTTTACAACACCAACACGCTGGAAGCCTTCAGATCCACGGATAAGAAAGCTCTCCTGGATAAAGCAGCCGATGAGGTGCAGCGTCTCATAATTAATAGTGCCTGCTGATAGTGTGTTATATTTGTGCTCACTAAACAAATTATTCACTTTCTTTTAACTGCGTATCATCGTTCTTCATCATTTGATAAATTACTGTAATCTTCTTAATACAATTGCTTTTGCTGCCCGCATACTTATATACACGCTAATAATAGCAGTGGCCAGTTAGCGAATAAAGCCCGGTCTGTGATAATAATAGATGTTTTTGTGCTGGAAAAAATGATCAATGACTCAATTTAGAATACTGTGCTCAAAAGTTATACAATTGTTTAGTGAATTTGTGTTTCATGTGTGTAAATGCTCAACATTTCTTACTATTGTATTTGCATAAAGCTGTGGTTTTCAGATGGGCCTGGGGAAATGTTCAGGAAAAACAGTGTAAAAATGTTTTATATAAATAAAAAATAGGATTAAAATCAATAAATAAATAGAATATAATAAAGCATTTGATATTAATAAATGAAGAAAATTAATTTAAAAAATAGATTACAATGAATTGTAAAGGTTCAATTAAAAATAAATTGATTAAAATGAATAATACAAATTGGATTAAAATTAAAAAAATAATAAAACACTTAAGATTCAGAAAAACTTCATTCAAAA
The DNA here is from genome assembly GCA_031834385.1 of Semotilus atromaculatus. Taxonomy (NCBI): domain Eukaryota; kingdom Metazoa; phylum Chordata; class Actinopteri; order Cypriniformes; family Leuciscidae; genus Semotilus; species Semotilus atromaculatus. The sequence goes on along the minus strand of JAULUF010000020.1, from coordinate 26,448,481 downwards.
CTCAATTTTGTATTATTATTATTATTATTGTTCCCTTTCGAAAGGGAACTTGCACTGCATAGATGATGCTTCGGGGAACGCCTCAGGCATGACAGGTGTCTGAAATCACAATCAAATCACGGCAATCACATTGACCGCAGTGAATCATTAGCTTGAATGATTAACGTGCAACCTGGTAGTTTAAAAGGGCGCCTTGTAAACATGACAATTCATCTTATCGTCTTCAGGAATCTTCAGGTCTGTGTGAAACGCAACTCCAAAAAACGGTGAGAAAATGAAACGTGCAGCGAAGGCTGATTATTTTCAGAAGTGTGTAGACCCGTGCCCAAGGTTTTTGACGCCGGGTGACACACACGAGCTGTGCATTTTCTGCCTGGGAGAGGAGCATGCACGGGAGGTTCTCGAGGGAGCCTCCTGTGCAAACTGTCAGCGTTTTTCTATGAAAACGCTCCGCTCTCGTCTGGCCCTCTTTTCGAGTGAAGAGGGCTCAGCATCTGGACCTCGTGGTTCAGGTCCCACTCGTGCCGAGGCAGAGCGGCGACTTGCATCATGGGGCTCCCAGATGGAGCTTGTCGATCACCTTGAGAGGGCTGTAAACCTCTCAGATGACCCGGCGAATGACAGGAGTGAGTTGCAGGTTGAGGATGAAGATTTTTCACCGACTATTCCCGCAGCTGATGCTCTTCAGGATGCGCAGGAGATGACTGAGGAGGTGTATGATCAGATAGATCCTGAAACTCTTCAGCCACCCTGCCCCGTGTATGCAGAGCTGGTGGATGTAATGTAGCGCGGCGCCGGCAGGCTGCAGCTGCCTTGGCGAAGCGCTAGAGGAGAGACCGCTCACGGCAGGCTCGACGATCGGTGTCTCCCCGGCCATAGACCACCAGCTCAGGTGAGCCTTCCATTTTTTCCCGACCTTCATACTGAGGTCGAGAGGGCATGGAAGAACCCATACTCTGCCCGTATCCACCGACATCAGCGAGCTAGTTTCGCTGATGTTGAGGGGATCAAGGAGCATGAGTACGTGGCGATGCCGCCCATTGATTAGGGATGGGCATTCGATTAAATTTTCTTAGTCGATCGTCGGGAGAATTAACGATCGACTATCGATTAATCATTAATATTTTTATATTCAAATTTGTTATTTATTTTAAAAATGCAATGAAAATACAAAAATACAGCGTGTTTTTCCTCGATTAGATCTTTATTACAAGATGATCAACTTGTGGCAGTTAAACTGGACGTTCGGTTAGGCTAAATTTGAAGATATAACGTTACAGTATGCGCTGCGGGAACCTGGAGCTGCGAGTTGGCGTTCTTAAACAGAGACCCTCGTTTGTTCCTAAATAATAAATAATAAAAAAATCATGTTAAACAATAACTTAACCAAAAACATCATAATACTTAGATCTGACAGGTTTTGTCAAAATGTAACTCAAAACTATCCAAGGCACGGAGTCGAGAAAGGATGAGAGAGATTAGCCTACCTGTACCTAACAATCAATTAGGCTAGGCTACTTAAAGCCTCATAAAAAAATAACTCAGAAACAACTTCTACACCAGTCTACTGATTTTTGTTGAGAAAGATAAGCATGTTGATGACATGATCTGGGGTCAGACGCGACCGCAACCTGGTGACCGTTAAGCCTTGTTTACACTTTCGCCTCTCTTCGGCGCGAGTCTCCGCAGACTGCGCGCGCACCTCACCAAACGGACGAGGCGTTTATACTCGACGCGCTCGCCTGTGAAACACCGAATACCGCATTTTTGCCGCCCTCACCTTCGCGCTCATGCGGACGCGTCGAGTGTAAACAAGGCTTCAGTCCAGCCGCTGAAAACACCGCTCTGATGAGGGGACTGACGTTGCCGGGATGCACAGGTACCTCCGCGCTAACATGACCAGCCCGGGCCGGGGAACACGTTCACTTTCCACTCACACTACTCAACGCAGCAGCATTAGTTTAATGATAATCGATAACAAATTAACGTGATCGACGAAATTCTTAATGATCAATAATCGATCGTCGATTAATCATGCCCATCCCTACCATTGATGAGGCGTTCGCAAACTATCTCATGTCTGGGCGGGTGTCGACACTGAGAGCTCCAACCCTGCCTTCCAAACCGCTGAAAACAACGGCGTGTTTGAATGGCAGAGCATACACGGCAGCAGGTCATGCTGGTGCTGCCCTGCACACCATGGCGGTGCTGCAGGCATACCAGGCTGACCTGCTGGGGGATCTCGATCAAGGGGGCAGGAATGACCGCTGAAGCGGTGGCTGAGCTGCGCCGTACCACGGATCTTGCTTTCCGGGCCACCAAGCAAACCGCTGCCGCAATCAGTCAGTCGATGGCGGCAATGGTGGCTACGGAGAGACATCTGTGGCTAATTGTAGCCGACATCGGGGAGAAAGAGAAGGCCTTTATCCTCGATTCACCGGTTTCGCCCTCTGAACTCTTCGGCACCTCCGTAGAGGCGGTGGTGGGGAAGTTCAGGGAGGCGAAGGCGTGCTCAGCTGCATTTAAGACATGTATACCGCTGAGATCCACATTCGCGCCGCAGGGCGCACAAGAGCCTTGACTTCCGCAACAGGAGAGATCTGAGGGAGGTTAGCCAGCACAAACGCACACAGCGTCAGTGATGGATAACCTCCCCAGAGGGTCATAAATTGGTGACCAATTTAGAATTGGTGACTCTCAATGTAATATTAATCCACAACGAGACTTTCCCTTTCTAACTAACACTCAGTCCAGTGTCTTACACTCTCAGAAAAAAAAGGTACAAAAGTTGTCACTGTGGGGGTACCTTTTCAAAAAGGTAGACCTTTGTACCAAAACTGGTGACCAATTGAGAGAATTGGTGACTCTCCTCTCTCCGACTCCCCAGCGTTCATCACATCAGTCCTGGGGATGGGCCTATGATGAGAAAGATGTTCTGATGGCCCGCTGAGGCTTGGGTAGTGAGAATGCCTCTTCCAGGCATTTAAAGTGGTGGATCCCAGGTTCGTATAGAACTATCTGGCGCGTTGTCACTCCGCACGCCGCAGGTGAGCTGTCTGGTCTTTTTAAGAGTCATTTTTTGTGAATTAAAATTCTAAAATGTATCTCTCTCCAGACCTCGTTCCCTGTATAGAGCTATGGGGTCTTGTCAAGGTAATAAGGTAAGAGAAATTTCCAAAAGTGGATTGTTAGGTGGCCAGAACAATAATTATGTTAGCCACCTCAGGGTAGAGTAGTAGGTCTCTCTCTCATATAATTACTTCAGATAGATCTTATGTCCGGCCCAACAAATGGGACAGTCTGACTTCTTTCCTGAGTACATCGCCCCCTTGTCCAACTGTCTTTGTTTTTCAGTGGGCTGAGCGATTCTGCAGCCCTTGTATGAAATAATAACTATTTTTCTGCGAGGCTGTGGCTTCTCCGAGCCCTCAGGTAGATCTATGCTTACAGGCTGGCCCTCACCAGGGCTGCCTCTGTAGCTGGCCTAGGCTGTGCCAGGGATGGTGGAGGCGCTCTGCTTAAAGCATTTCTGCCTCTGACCCTTCACTTTGTGAATGTAGGTCTCTAGCGTCCCTGTACGACAGCCTCCTCTCTTGGGAGTCGTTAGGTCAAGGCCCGCCCCCTTCTCTGCATTCTGGGGCAAGATGAATGCAGAGTGGTGCAGAGGCATGGTTTATAAAGATCTTGAGGTAGGCCTCAAGTAGGCCTTCCGGTACAATGTGTCTTTATTGAGCAGGGTTAGGCCATCTTTCGCATCACAAAGACTGGTTCTGTCTGCCTGACCCTGCTGTGCAGAACTAGCATACGGCAGCCAGTATAGGCTTCACTTACCTCGCTGAGCTCCTGCTCGAACGTTGGGTTGTAGGTGCTTGGCTCAACAAGCCTGCTCCCCTAGGTTGGGCACAGATAAATTTTCTGTCACCCCTAGAGCCGCTGACAGGCCGCTGAGATATATTAGATATTTGAGATAGATATATTTGAGATATATGACAGGTGAGGTGGGAGTTTTCCCCTGTTATACAAGGTATGTCTGAGTCCTCACTTTCAGTTCTGTTTTATTCTACCTCACACCACTCGGGTCGAGCGGGAAGTTCTATAAGAAGCCTTCACTTCATGTTCGAAGGACGCTCCCTTGAAGCCAGAGCATTGCCATGAGCGGACGCCTTTGCGCTCAGATGGTAGGCCCCTGACTCTGGGGCCTCCGTTCAGGCAGAGTGGCGTATGTTGTACTCCCCTCGTTTTTAAGGGTGCTAGCTCTCTTGCTGAGTACACTGCCGTGGGCAATGTGATTAGGCACTAGGATCACGTAGGCACTGTTTAAACAGCTTTTTTGCCAACGAAGACTGCACCGTCAGGTAGTAGGCCTCAGCAGGCCTCCTTGATTGGGTAACCCCCGTGAGGGCGCTGTAGGCCAGCTTACTTCTCTTGGTTGGCCTTGGTGGTTCAGACGGTTGACTCACCGACGCGTAGTAGGCCTTAGCCAGGCCTCTTTTGGAGGTGAGTCCCAACATTGTGGGACATACTTGCTACCAGGTAGCTAGCCGTATTAGGCCTCCTGTGGGTGGGGCCAATAGTTATGTTGGTGTAGTATTGTTCCCAACAGTGTCCCTTTGTAGCAGAATTGACTTGCTATCAGCTAGTAGGCCCAACCAGGCCTCCCTGATAGGCGAGTCCCCAGCTGGCTGGCCTTGGAACTATCACCGGACTCACCTACCAGTTGCTATCAGGTAGAAGGCCCCTCAGGCCTCCCTGAAGGTGAATTCTTACTTAAGATGGTTATCAGGTAGTAGGCCTCACCAGGCCTACCTGAAGGAGAATTCCCACATACTGTGGTTATCAGGTAGTAGGCCTTACCAGGCCTCCTTGAAGGTGAATTCCCGCATTCTGTGGTTACCAGATAGTAGGCCTCACCAGGCATCCCTGAAGATGAATTCCCACATTCTGTGGTTACCTGAGGGTGAGTTCACCACGTACTATTGTTATCAGGTAGGAAGGCCTCACTAGGCCTCCCTGAAAGTGACCACATACTGTGGCTATCAGGTAGTAGGCCTCACCAGGCCTCCCTGTGAGTGGTTTCCTAGCGGTGCTGGGTTAAGGAAGCTAGGGGCCTCTTGCTATCAGTTCAACTGGTCTTAGCAGGCAGCTGCTGAAGGGGAGCTTCTGCCGAATACCTGTTCTGTTGGGGTTCTGCCATTGGTTAAGATTCTGCCGAATCCGAAACCGAATACCGAATCCTACTCTCATCCTCAGTCACTTAACACAGCAAACACATTAATGAAGTAAATAACGTCCACAGAAGTGGATTTTTCCTTTTATTTTATTTTAATTAAAAAAGAAAGAAAAAAAAAAGCAACATTATTCATTGTAACAGCAGCAATGTTATGTATTGTTTAGGGTCCTTGCCACCACAACGAGTCCAAATTGTATTCTTTTGACTGGAAGTACTGTCAAACAACACTTTTTCTGCTCATGAGTTCCATTTTCACTTTCTCACAGCATTCGAACGGTGCACTAACGAGTGGTAAAAAGGCGTGGCCCCTTTAAGAGCTGCGCGCGCGCCCTGTTGAACTGTCTGCAGTCTGTATTGTATCATGCGTGTTGTGGGTTATTTCTGTTTGATGCTCATTTTTATCTCATTTTGTTTATTCAGTAATGCTGTGGACGGTAGAACGTGTGAAGACAGTTAAACGAGTTCAATTGGGGAATAAAGTGCGAGTTGTGAGATGGCAATCGCCTCCGTGAATCTGACTGGCCTCTGCTATAACTTTAATGTTAGCTGTGAGCTATCCCTATTTTTCTTCCTAACACGACGCGTTACACTCATAGGTTACACTACGTAAACACCCTCCTGTAATCAACGGCGGCGTGACGTTGACCAGCGTAGCGCAAGCCCGGGTTTGGTTCGGTAGAAAAAAATTCTAAGGTTCGGCAGAAACCGAACCCCGTTAAAAAGCCCAATTATTCGGCCGAATCCGAATCCTGGATTCGGTGCATCCCTACTCTAAACACCTGCAAAAGATTCCTGAGGCTTTTAAAAACTCCCAGCCATTTCATTACTCAAAACCGCAATCATGGGTAAGACTGCTGACCTGACTGCTGTCCAGAAGGCCATCATTGACACCCTCAAGCAAGAGGGTAAGACACCGAAAGAAATTTCTGAACAAATAGGCTGTTCCCAGAGTGCTGTATCAAGGCACCTCAGTGGGAAGTCTGTGGGAAGGAAAAAGTGTGGCAAAAAACGCTGCACAACGAGAAGAGGTGACCGGACCCTGAGGAAGATTGTGGAGAAGGACCGATTCCAGACCTTGGGGAACCTGCGGAAGCAGTGGACTGAGTCTGGAGTAGAAACATCCAGAGCCACCGTGCACAGGCGTGTGCAGGAAATGGGCTACAGGTGCCGCACTCCCCAGGTCAAGCCACTTTTGAACCAGAAACAGCGGCAGAAGCGCCTGACCCGGGCTACAGAGAAGCAGCGCTGGACTGTTGCTCAGTGGTCCAAAGTGCTTTTTTCGGATGAAGGCAAATTTTGCATGTCATTCGGAAATAATGGTGCCAGAGTCTGGAGGAAGACTGGGGAGAAGGAAATGCCAAAATGCCTGAAGTCCAGTGTCAAGTACCCACAGTCAGTGATGGTCTGGGGTGCCATGTCAGCTGCTGGTGTTGGTCCACTGTGTTTTATCAAGGGCAGGGTCAATGCAGCTAGCTATCAGGAGATTTTGGAGCACTTCATGCTTCCATCTGCTAAAAAGCTTTATGGAGATGAAGATTTCATTTTTCAGCACGACCTGGCACCTGCTCACAGTGCCAAAACCACTGGTGAATGGTTTACTGTGCTCAATTGGCCTGCCAACTCTCCTGACCTGAACCCCATAGAGAATCTGTGGGATATTGTGAAGAGAAAGTTGAGAGACGCAAGACCCAACACTCTGGATGAGCTTAAGGCCGCTATCGAAGCATCCTGGGCCTCCATAACACCTCAGCAGTGCCACAGGCTGATTGCCTCCATGCCACACCGCATTGAAGCAGTCATTTCAGCAAAAGGATTCCCGACCAAGTATTGAGTGCATAACTGAACATAATTATTTGAAGGTTGACTTTTTTTTTGTATTAAAAACACTTATTTTATTGGTTGGATGAAATATGCAAATTTTTTTAGATAGGAATTTGGGGTTTTCATGAGCTGTATGCCAAAATCATCAGTATTAAAACAATAAAAGTTGGTGTGCAATGAATCTAAAATATATGAAAGTTTAATTTTTATCATTACATTATGGAAAATAATTAACTTTATCATAATATGCTAATTTTTTTAGAAGGACCTGTATTATCAGGTCGCACGTCAATCGTTCACGCTAATGATTCACGGGCTGTCACCGGTCAATGTGACTGCCGTGATTTGATTGTGATTTCAGACACCTGCTGTCACGCCTGAGGCGTTACCCGAAGCGTCATCGACGCAGTGTCATCGACCCTGTTCTCAGGGAACAGTTGTTACAGTCGTAACCTGAGACGTTTCTATGACAGTAATAGCCATATATTGTAAAAACGAATTCATAAATGAATATTCATAAGTATATATTATTTTACATTATGCTACAGTAGGGAAAATGCATTACTTTTGTTCTAATTTCTTCACTTGCAAGAGATGAATCATCTTCCCACAAAAATTATGCAAATGTATGCCATATTGTGCTTTCGATTTAAGATCGTATGACAGATACATCGCTAAAGCAATGGGGCAAAACAATGTTAGAGACTTTGTTATCATGAGAAGTTTTCAAATATTTTCGGTTCATTATGAAACTGGAGGCACAGATTAGACTAAAACAGGGTGCATACATAACAATTTATAGCTGCCTTTTATATTTGAGGAAGAAGATCGGAGTGAGTGGTCATATATTGGGTCTGTTGCATCTTCAAGATTCAGAATGCCTGGCATAAACTCTATTATAAATTATTTCTGGTAATGTCAGCTTAATATTAATAATTTTGTCGATTTCACAGATTTGGAGCGCTATTCAGTCGGGGGCTGCATTGGACGACTCCTCAATCCTTAACAAATTCATCCTCTTGACATTTGCGGTTTGTATGCCAACAATGTTCCTGTAAATGAATGTCCTTTCATTTTTTATTTGTTTGTCTGACCGGTCTTTTTCTTGATCCAGGATCTGAAGAAATATCATTTCTATTATTGGTTCTGCTTTCCTGCCCTTTGCTTTCTGGAGGGGGTCCAGCTGGTGCAGGAGCCGCTGTCATTAGAGAAGAGTTTTTCTGACAAACAGGTGTGATGGGAACGATGAGAACACACACTACTGACCAGGATGTTTTGTGTGAAGGATAATGAGTCATTAGCCAGTGCATTATGGAAAGCATGTGCTGATTAGAATATGTAATTCGATGTTGATTATTTGAATGCATAATATCACACAGGCCCCGAGACAACTGATGTATTTAGAGTATTTAGACATTTTTCCAATATAATAGGGAATCTTTTATGCCCCTTTTCACATTTTTCCTCATATTCTTCATTGTTGCAGCTCCTCTCTTCCCTGTCTGTCAGTAACGCTCTATTTACTTGCTGTCTCTATGAAGCCCCTCCTTCTGAAAAGCACACTGTGCTCTGATTGGTTGGCTGGAGCAGTGTGTTGTGATTGGTTTAGCGCTTTGAGTGTGTTTGGGAAATGTCCTGCCCCTTACCATAACCACCAGTTTCATCCATAGACTGTAAAAAATTATATGTGCTTAGTGTTCGTGACGTGGGCCTAAAGTGGGTGGAGCCGGCCATCACCATCTTGGCTGTGCGTCACTCCCGGATAAACGATAGTGGGCAGCGAGGCGGATTAGCTGAGTTGATGTGACGCTAACAGACAGCAGACAAACGGCTAGTAGTGACATCAGCTCAATCCACCTGTCACTCAAGTGGCCACGCCCTTAATTATGCAGAACTTTAAGGCTTAATATAATTTAAACAAATGAGTTTAAAAAACAACAATAACTGTCTCCAAATTTGTTATGAATGGCAAAAGTAGCTTTATAGACCAAAACCACTTTTTGTACCAAGCTGTACACATATTTTTTTCTGCTATAAAGTTGGGCATCATAACATGCGTGTCTATGGCATTGACTCTCTTCTGCAGCCAGTCTCTAGTGGCCAGTCGATGAACTGCAGTTTAAGTCACTTCTGTGTTGATTCAAGAGAGAGACCGGAAGGTTGCCGCATGGTTTCAACACACTACTAACTCAACCAGGCCCCGCCCCTTTATTTTGCGTATGAATTATTATAATGAGTAATATTGTGACGTGTTCGTTCCCGGAAGAAACTCAAGACTACAATGGAGGCGTTTCAGGGAGTTCAGAAACACTGACACTGATATAGAGAATAACTGGAGCTTTTCATGATCAAAATTCAATGAAATTAATGAAAAAAACAGCAACATTACACACTAAACACATATGGAAAAAAGCACAATAGGGTCTCTTTAAAATACTTTCTTGTATGCAGAGTTAAATATAAGTAAGTAAAGCTGTGTTAAAATTCAGTTACAGTATCAATTTCATTCCATTGTAATTCCATTTCACTATGTTCATATTGCATTTTGGAGCCACTGTACATTTGTGTAGTACTTTTATTTTTGTCCTTGACCTAATTTTTTCCAATGAAGCATAAACTTTAATTTCATTGTGTTTCATGAGTTGCTGAGGTGGACTGATTGTTTTGGATCGATCTGTTTCACAGATATTGAGTTTGACAGCGGCTTATGACGGTCTTTGCTCTTCAAGCGGTACGACGGCAGTCCCACATTTTCTGCTGAAGTACACAGATGAAAGTGTTGAAGTCGCTCCTCTAAAAGACCTGAACTCTTTCTTCCCAGACCTAAAGAAGGTAATTTCCAGTATAATGTAGAGTTCTCACGATTAATCATTAAAAGATTGTGCTCTTGATTCAGACACCCACACAATCTCATTCCTAAATGACAATGATTTGGCTCTGTCTATTAAACCTAAAAAATTATTTGTCATTGAATCAGTCAAGAGATTTGTTCAAAAATGCTGATTCATCCAGTAATGAAACAAGTGAAGTCTTTATGAGTGAGTCATTGAATCATTCATTCAAGAGATTCGGTCAAAAACACTGATTAATCCAGTAATGAAACAAAAACAAGTGAAGTATTTATGAGTCATTTAATCATTCACTCAAAACAATTTTCTTTAATACTCATTCTAATTAATTAAACATTTAATTAAATTAAATGGACTGCAGCTTAATATTTTGTCAAAACGTCTAGTAATGTACATGTTATTTTATTCAGTTGTCTGTTTAAAATTGTGGGAGAATCGTGATCTCTATTAGAAACAAAAAAAATGTGATTCTCAATTTATCCAGAATTGTGCAGCTCTATTATAAAACAGTGGTATTTTAGTTTTATTACAGTTTTACTTAAATTTAGATTTTTTTTGTGTGTAAATTTTAGTAAATCTATTATGTGCTTTTGTCATTTAGTTTTTTTGAGTATTGCTGTTTAGATTTAATGTGGTTTTAGTTTATTTTTAATTTATTTTCAGTTAATAATTTCAGAGCTTCAGATTAAATTATATTTCAGTTTACTGCCAAGGCAACATTTCTAATTTTTTTAATGAATTTTTTTTCAATAAATTTTTTTTATTTTATTTTAGATTTTTAATTAACAGAAATGTTTTTGAATAGTTTGTTAGTTTTAGTTACTAACAACCCTGGTATAAAGTTTAATCATTATTAATGGAATATTCTTGGTTAACTAAATTTCTGTCAACAACATTTATGGCATGCTGTAGATTACCATATTTAATAATTGGACTATCTATGAAACTAGTCAAAATTGTGTTATGTGGAGGTGATGATGCCCAAGTACTTGAACCAGAATATTCCTTACAATAATTACTAGAGCTGTGTATCGATTCAGATGTTCCAATTTGATTCGATTTCGATTCTCGATTTCATTTCTAAATTCGATTTTTGTTTTTTGATTCTCGATTCGACTCAATGAATATAGAGTTAATACAAATCCTATATTTATAAAAAAGAACAGTGAACATAAGGTTACAAGTGGTTAATCAATAAAAAGAAATTAAGAACTCTTAAACTTGGGTACATTAAAACAGAAACCAACTTCAAATGCATACAATGAATAGACAGGATTTTGATGGAAAAATTAAAAATTGATGCTGAAAATTGGACGAGTCAGAACAGTCGCATGCCTTGATCAAACAGGATCAGGTTTTATGTATTTTATGTTTATGATAAAGCAAACATAAAATCTCACAGCATTAGCTGTAACATGCAAGCCCATGAACAGTGCAGGAAAACTAATACTGGCTTTTGGGTGATATAAATAAATAAATAAATAAATAAAAAAAAAAAAAAAAATCAATTTGTCTTTGAGAATTGATTTTGAATCGGCCACATTTAAAAAAAAACAAAAAAAACGATTTATCAAAAAATCTACTTTTTTTTTTGCCAATAATTAGATTGGCATGTGATTCAGTGTAATAAGGGACGTGTCCTGATTTGTTTTCTAGATTACTGTTGGTGTGTATGACCCATGTACACTCCCTCAACATCCGGGCTGGCCTCTCAGAAACCTCCTCATCCTCATCGCAAAAACATGGTACGTCTGTAATAGTGAGCTTTTCCAACGCACTTCCCACTGGTGTTAAATTATAGCCCACAGTTCCACTCATTTCCTCCTGACGTTACATTCAATCTCAAACATGTTTGTTCTGCAACTGAAAGAATGTGAGAAAATGTGATTTCCAACCATCTGCTAATGTGGTGGTTAGTAAGAATGCATTGCACTGCCTGGTTCAATCTCGAGCGTTGATTGTTTAATACGTCTATACTCAGATTATGTACAGTACTACTGTATGATTTTGCTTATTTGTTAGTCGTATAGAAGAGGTACCTTTGCAAAAACACGATGGCTGCACACTGGAAATTATTTTTAAATTTACGAGAAAAAAAGACAACTGTGTTTGGTAGAACTTTGCTCTAAATATATGGTAGCAGCATTTTAAATTTTACGGGTTGAACTTAAATTTACAGTTAAAAAAACATATATGTCATTAGTTGAAATATTGTTAAAGTCCCCCTGTAGTCAATCATTTTATACCTAAAAAAAACTCATATTTGATCACCAAAATGACATATTTAAAAATATATTCCTTGAAAAAAATTCTTCACGGTTTAAAATATCTTGAATGTAACTCGACACAGTATACATTTAGTATACGTGATTCTATGAATATGGAAACGAGCCCCTCCTCCACTCACTCGCTCAGAGATCCACTCGTTGACGATCACACGTTGATCTGATTGGTTACAAGGTAGTTTGTGTTGTCAGAAACACCAGCGATTTCAAACCGTGTTTTTGAGACTGTCTTTGGTTCACTGCAGTTTTAAGGAAAAAATACTCAGCAATGCTGTCGACTTATGAATTTACACATGATTTGTCTTAAAACATAGACACATAAACAACATTTAAAATTGGATTTTCACAACAGGAGGACTTTAATATATATACCAATATATCTTTTTTTTACCTTTAGAATCTATTGACAGCCAACTTAAAGGTTGTATCAGTGATTTCAGGCTGATAAATGTCTAATCTTTCCAAACGATCCGCTAGCTGCCCGCCCCATAAGCATGCTGTCAAAAAAACGTGTCTCTGTAGGCAGCCTAGGCTCTGAGATCTGCACACAAAAACAAATGGGTACAACCACCACTCAAAACCAAAATAAACAGTGTTCCAACCAATCACCGACAGGGGCGGGTGTTGTGAGGTTTTGAGCTCGTACACGGCTGGACGCGAAGTCGGAGCAACACCCGCCCCTGTCGGTGATTTAGCATTAAGCTTTGTATCAGTAGAAAACCTGTAGTATTTTCGAATTACCGTGCTTTCCACCCTCATATCCCCCTGAGACGCGATTTATGTATTTTTTGTCTGGAAAAAATCCTCAGATGACGCAAAAATCGTCATTTTGCGTCATCTGAGTATTTTTTGGCCAGAGGCTAAAGACTACAGCCTGTAGTAGGGGCTGTCCCGCATGTTCTCAACCCGCCCATAGAGGGTCACTCACAAAATGTACACATAGTGTCAGCCATCTTTTTTTGGAAGCTAAGCTAGCAGGCTCTTGTTCTGTGGAGAAAGCTGAGTAGTAGGGGTTACCATCCTCTTTTTCCCAGACATGTATCCGTCGATGGATTCAGCTTTTGCTTTCTGCAGTCGCCATTCATTGTTTACATGCACACCTTTTGTTTCAATCTAACTGAATTCATTCCGATGGGTGAATCTGAATGTAGTGTTTACATGATTAAACAAGTGATCGGTTGATGTGAATTTTAACATTGCTAAGAAAATTCCCGCTCCTCCGTGAGAGATACGAGACCGGTGCGTCTCACAGGTGTTTTTTACTGTGTAATATGTTTTTTACATATTACTGATGAGCGATCAGTAATAATCACGCCACCGGCCTCGTGTCGTTCTCCCACGGCCCTCAGTCTCGCCCTGCTCGCCACAGTAAACATAATGAATGGCGACTGTAGAACGCAAAAGCCAAATCCTGGAGATTTTGGGCTATCTCGAACTCGAAATCCCAGGAAGACTCATCACGGACACTCACTAGTAGCCTAGCCTTGTTGTTTAAAGGACAAGTTCTGTATTTTACACTTAAAGTCCTGTTTTAAGATCGTTTCTGATGAAATAGAACGGTAAGATTGAAATTTGGACACATGCTGCTGGCCCGAGAATTTTCGGTTTCTGTGGTAGCACCCCCCCCACCTCCACAATGGTTGCATAGGTGCACTGGAACAATCCTTCATAAAACGCATTAAACTTTAGTTTACAAAGATGTGAAACTCACCTGGTCTGGGGTGTTCACTGATAAGCTGCTCACACAAATATCGCTGCAAAAGATGCTTGGATGTCAGTGAACAACCCAGACGACTCGGTGAGTTTCACGTCTTTGTAAACTAAAGTTTAATGCGTTTTATGAAGGATTGTTCCAGTGCACCTATGCAACCATTGTGGAGGTGGGGGGGTGCTACCATAGAAACCGAAAATTCTGTTACCGGTAGGCGTGGCCTCCTAGGGCAGTGAGGCAAGTGCATTCTGGGAGTTGTTCATCCACTTAAGCCAAAAATACATTTTCTGGCTTTTCTCAGTCTAGAAAGCTCCAAATTCAAAAATAATTTCACATTTCTTCTACATAAATGACCCATTTTAAATACACATTCATCTTTCCAGAGGTGAAGTATCCCTTTAAAAACACAGGTGGTAAAGACAAATCCACATAAGTAAGTTCATCACAAGCAGCTTTTCCACAAGCGGAGGTGAATAATAATATATTGAAGATGGACACAATGCGGATGTGATTCATGTTTTTATGAAGTGTATATGTCTGCATTTTTTAGGTTTCAAGTGTTAAAATGTCACTCTTCCAGCCGTCATCTCTTTGTAATGGTAAGTTTAAGGTCACTCGAAGACTGTGTGTGTTCACAGTGCTGTGTGTTTGTCTGTGAATGCCAGGGGTTCGCATCTGGATGTTGTGGAGGTTTTGTGCTTCAGAGACCGAACTCTACAAGGGACCCGCTCCGTTCGGCACAGCATCATCTTTCGGGTCAAGCTCCCGGACCTCTCGGCTTCTGCAGGTGATTTATCAGAAAGGCTTCAGTCCTCAGTCTGCCAGATAAAGGTTAAACATTTAAAGCCGTGGGCATTTTTGGCTGATATGAAACATAAGTGACTTTTCACTCGGTTTCTTCCGAACAGCTTTTGGAAAATGCTAACTATCTTTATAAATGTTTTATATATTATCATTCATTCTATGTAAATATGGTTTTAACTCTTTATTTTGATAGTCCACTTTAGTAGGGATGCACCGATATGACATTTTTGCCCGATACCGATAATTCTTTATATTTGAAAGCTGATAACCGATATATTGGCCTTATATAAGTTTTTATATAATTTTTGAGAGCCTGATTACAAAAACACAAAAAAACACAATACAAAAGTCTCACCATTAAAATCCTTGACCCAAACACACATTTATAAAGGTTAGATGGGTCAGAAACAACGAAAACAATAACGTTTTGTGCTTTTTGACAGTGCAAGTAAAGATCTGACTGTAGAAAACATTAGCCCTGATATATTGAAGGGCAGGTAAAAAGTGACATTTATTATAATGGATTTATGTGAAGATAGTTTTAAGTTCACTTAAATTAAAAGTTGTTGTATTTTTTAAAGCCTAATAAATGTTAGATGTAAAATACTGTAATACTGAATGCCTATAATTAATGGCTAAATCATCAGTAGCATTATTGTTATCGGTGATACTGGCCTTTTTTATAAAAATATGCCATTTGTCACGGATCTATGAAGGAGGACTCAAATGCAGAACAAGTGTTAACAGGTTTTATTGAAAAACAGCTGACAAGACGAGAGATGGTGGGTGAGGAGATGAATAGTCCAAACAGTAGGCAGGGATGAGGCACAAAGACAGGCAGGCTGAGAGAGCGACCGCTGAATCCAACCCAGGATGATAGTAGGGAGGAGGGTAGACACAGAATGCCAGCAAGAGACTTGCTGCTTGGCTGATGGTGTAAGCCGGCCAGGGAAGCTCAGCTTGGAGGGCAAACTAGGGAAGACAAAAGACACAGCAAACACAAGACACAACGAGACTAAACTAGGTGAGACAAGAGTTAGCTTTGACTAGAAACTACACTAGACTGTCAAACAAACAATGTAGCACACAAAGTCTATGGCACGTAGAAAGTATATGACGAACTGGCAAAACATGAGGGCAAGAGAACACGTATATATGGAGCTGAGAGCAAGAGGAACAGGTGAGCACACTCAGGCCTTGTCCACACGGACACGGGTATTTTTATAACCGTGACATTTCTTACGCGGTTCGGCCGTTCGTCCACACGGAAACGCAGTATCAGGTCACTGAAACCGAACATTTTTGAAAACCCCTGCCAGGGTGAGTATTTTCTGAAACGTCGGTTGCAGTGTTGTCGTGTAGACAGTAAAACCGGAGTTTTTGCGCTGCTGACGGCTTCTGATTGGCCAACGTGGCTTTACGGTTAGGGTTATATCGCCGCCTGCTGGTGTTGCATGCTCTTGACAGCGCTTGATAGTGTGTTTTTGCGTTTTCATGTGGACAGAGTTTTTTTTAAAAACGCAGGAAGGAAAAACTCCGGTTATAAAAATACCCGTGTCCGTGTGGACAAGACCTCAGACAAGGAACAGGTGAACACTCAAGCAAACGAGGACTCAACAAGGGAGCAGAGAACATGAGGAACAGGTGACAACACTCAGACAAACGAAGACTCAACTAGACAAGAGGGTGTGGTACTGGGAAACGAGGCAGGAACAGAGGAGCACATGGCCAACACAAACAAAGACAGAGCCATAAGTTCAAGCTAGGGATGCACGATATTGGATTTTGGCCGATATTCGATATGCCGATATTTTTAAACTAATTTTGGTCGATGCCGATACCGATATATATACACATTTTTCCCCTGATATATTTACACTTTAATTTTACTGAAGAGAAATCCAAGTCTCTCTCCTGTATTACCTTTACCGTATTACACTCATGTGTTGTAGATAAGGCAATACACAAGACAAACAAAACAACATTTGATTCTACCATATGTATAATTTTACAAATGTAGACAGACATTCACCCCTGAAAAATAGGTAAATTATTTAACTTGGAGAATAAATGATATGCCAGTGCCACATTTTATTTTTAAGTTTTCAAACTTCAGTTATTTTACTTCTTAGGAGTAAAATAAATAAAAATAAATTCTCAAATAGAAAAATGTACAGTACATCATCTTCTCCTACTTGAACAGGTCTACCAAATACTCCCGTTTTCGGTGCTGATGCAGCGGTGACGCGTTCATGTATGTAAGGTTGGCGCTGCCAATAAAGTATCTAAAAGCTGTCACAAAGAACCGGCAAAAGTAACGATTATGAATATGTGAAATATAGCAAGGAGACATTTTAATAAAATACATTTTAAACAGAAAAATAAGTTTTCTGTGTCGGCTGCAAATATGAAGTTTGACGATGCTGACTCGCGATCTTTGCAGTAGGCTAAGCTAGTGAACGCGCCAGAGAGAAATGCACATTTCATACGGATTACATAGTTTTCTTTCGTTTTGAATTGTTCTGTTTAAAAATATGATTTCAAGCGTTCTGTAGATAATAGACATATTTCTCAGGTCTGTGAGGAAGTAGGCTATGCTGAGTTTCGTTTCATTTATGAGGGCGAGCTCCAGTTCATTTGCTGGCGCCTTCGTGTCGTGATATCTATTATCTGCTTTATTTATTAAATCCAGGCAAATGGTTGATGAAACATTGATTAATTAAGATACAATTAATACAAAACGAAATTCACTTTAAAGAAAGGTTTTGTGCTTTCTGTTTGAGGTCTCTGTGAAAGTTTTAAAGCATCTTTTAGTGCCGCTTTCAGAGCGCTCACGTCCATTGTTTGTTCCTCATAAATGCGAACACGAAAAATAAAACTAATATTTTATGTTCTGTGGAGAGCATACTAGCTTGGAGAGCACATCGTCTTTAAAAACATGACCGATCGACCAACAGCACGAAAGAGAAAAATTAATAATGCGTCATTGTAGCCTACCCAGCACTTCTGAAAATGCATTTCCAAATGCGTCTCTGTCCCAGCACATTTCAAGCCAAACTGATGCCCATGCATGAAATGCCTCCACTTGTTGGAAGTTTAAGTTGCTGGCGCTCATGCTACATTCATGGTCGTCACGTGCGCATAGGAAACACGCCACCCTATCGGCAAGGCTCATCGGCAGAAATATTCATATTTGCTGATACCGATGATGGTCATTTTAAGCTTTTATCGGCCGATACCGATGTTGTGCCGATATTATCGTGCATCCCTAGTTCAAGCACAACACAAACATAGAGACATGAAACAAAGACAACACAGATAAAGCTCCAGAACCCTGACACCATTTAACAAATATTTACAGCTTAAAATCTTTAATGTTAATTAATCGATTGACAACACTAGTATAAATGTATTTTAAAGGCATAATTCACGCATAAATGTAATTCTGTCATCATTTGCTCCTTCCAAACCCATTCCATGTTCTTTCTTTGGAAGAAACAACTGAACTAGTAACTAAGCAACCAAAATGTCATGTTGCTTTACACAGCCATGGCTGGTTAATTAAGTCTAATTTACACGGTTTCTGGTTGGGTGTAAGAGTCATAATTAGGGTTAAATACATTAAACAGGGTGTCTTAGGTGGTGTATCAGCTCAAAACCCTGTGTATTATTCACTAACCTCCTGCAAACTAGTTAATTTAATTTATTGCAGCTGTACAAAAGCAGGTCGTTATGTTGCTTGATATTGAAAACTAGAATTTGTTTTAAAGGAGCCGTATGTAAGATTGTGGCCAAAACTGGTACTGCAATCACTTTCAAATTACTGTAGAGCGGTGTATCCCCTCCCCCTCCCCCTGACTCGAGGTTGCCAGATAGGCTGCAGGATCCGATTCCGACACGTTTGTATCTGCAGCTGTGGGAACTAGAGCAGAGCTGGCAACCCGGATGCCGAAACACTACTGACTCCGTGATTGGTAGATCGGTGGAGGGTGGAGCATCAGACCAAAACACAACATGACAACATCAGCTGAGGGCTGCAACTTCACTTTTTAGACTACTGTTGTCAGTGATAAAAGTATTTGAAATGAACATGATTTCTTAATGTCTAGTGACATATCAGGGAAAATGTATGATTAATTGAAATAAATTTCTTACATACAGCTCCTTTAAAGGTGCCCTAGAATGTTTTTTTTTTTTTATTGTATAATGTTTTTTGGGTTGCCCTTATAATGTTAGTATGTTTTTTAGATAAAAAATAGTCATAATTTCGAAATAAAAGGCATTTTTCCTAGCCTGATTTTAGCCCTGAGCCCAAACGCTCTGTTTCAAGGGGCGTGTCTGCTGTGTGTAACCGGCCTCTGCTGTGATTGGCTGACATGCTTGCATATGAAATAGCTACGTATTAGATGTGAAACTCTCTCGAATACTTTTACTACAGATATTATACGTTTTTACTATTACAGCTATCGAGATTAACGAATCGTGAGATGTTTTTAAAGTCTTTAGATCTATTCCCATCACATAAAATGTTGCCGTGATGAGCATTGAGCAAACAGATGACAGTGTGTTGATCGCGAGAATAAAGATCTTATCATTGCAACGCAGTTTCTGCACTCTCTCTAATGCTTTCACCAATGCAAACACAATGATGTAAATACAGTATTGAATGATTTTGAGAGAAAGATTACCTGTCTGAACTTTTGTCTGAACAATTACACATTCAGAAAGTGTTGCTTGGTAGCTCGATCGATCGAGGCCAGCTCTGTATTGGTCCAAGTTGAGGAAACAGTCTCGTTGGTGAAATGTTTGGAAATTTCCAGAGAAAATAACCCATTGAAGGGATGAAGGGACTAAATACCTTTGTGTTCATTTGTACATCCAAACACTGAACAGCTGCCATGCTTCGGCTGCGAAGTTCCGCCTGTCATTGAACATGGGCTGGCATATGCACATTTTTGGAGTCGTACATATTAATGATCCCGACTGTTGCGTCACAGTCTGTGTTATGTGGAGATTCGCCTGTTTTTCAGGGGTGTTTTTCAAAAACAAGATTTAAGAAAGAAGGAGAAAACAATGGTGTTTGAGACTCACTGTATGTCATGTCCATGTATTGAACTCTTGTTATTTAACTATGCCAAAATAAATTCAATTTCACATTCTAGGGCACCTTTAATATTATTCACTAACCTCCTGCAAACTAGTTAAAAGCAGGAAGAATCATCTCTGAAATGGCACTTCAAATATTCACTCATTTCTGTGCAGACATTCCACATATCTATATAAATTAGGACAATTATGGACTGCACGATATTCACAATATTATTTGGTATTTCTTGCTATCCACCTTATTTTAATTATAACGTAGGATCTTGTGCGGCTATTTGTAACCTGAATGTGTCTGGCTTTCGCTGTCATTCATTTCCATTTATATGCTGTACAATAGCAGCTCGTTATGCTGACTGATACTGCAAAGTATTTGTTTTCTTATTATTCTAATCATAAGTGCATTTGTTTGTACAGTTTACTGCACTTTATTATTGTTGTTATTTACCTATTGCTGCTAATGTAAAAAAAAAGATTTTTCCAATTCTAAATGAATAATACAAAGGTTATTTAAGTACGTTTTACAAGAAAGTACTATTTCAGTCCTTTCAAAATTTCACGTTTAATTCAATGTGCTAGTTTGTAATTATTTATGAAATTTACTAGCAATTTCAGTTAACACTTTATTTTACAGTGTCCTTGTAATATGTTACATGTACTTACCATAGTAATAACAGTAAATTATGCATACTTACATGCAACCCAATCCTACCCTAACCCTATTGTAAGTACATGTAGTTGCTTAATAATACTCAGTACTTAAATGTATAATTACGCTGTAACAATGACCCCAAGAAAATTAAGTGTAACTGCATTTTCCGAGTGAAAATTGCTTCAAAGTAAATCCTACTGCAAGTTTCTCTGCATGTTCAGTATGTACATAATGTATGTACAGTTTTACATAATGTTTGTTTGTTATGTAAGCCTTGTTATATATGTTACATGTACTTACTATAGGGTTAGGGTAGAATTAGGATTGGGTTGCATGTAATTATGCATAATTTATTGTTATTACTATGGTAAGTACATGTAGTTGCTTAATATTACTCAGTACTTAAATGTATAATTACGCTGTAACTATGACACCTTAAAATAAACTGTATCCCCATTTTCAGCAAGTTTTCACAGTGTAGATCAGGGTGAGCATCTCATTTTCTCTGCATGTTCAGTATGTAAGGGTTTTCAGTTTTACATTATGTTTGTTTGCTCAAAGCCTTGGTCCTTCATCCGCATGGCTTCATCGCTGGTGACCCGATGACGTTCGGCCTCATCACACATCAGACTTGTGAGTCCCTGTGGGAGTCTCTGTGCTGATGGTGTGAATCGGGGCTAAACGGTCAGCTGTGTGGGGACCTCAGAAGAGCATTGAAAGCCCTTGCTGATCGAAATACTGTGCGCTTATTCCATTTTCACGTGGATGGCCTCTTTCTTAAACACCTCTCTGTCCTTGATCGTCTGGTGCTTCTGACACATGCATGGATGTCTTCACACTTCAGTAAGGTTTGACTTTCTGAACAGCGACATTCACTTGCACTGAAAAGTCCTGTGATTGAATTCTGGGTAATCCACCATTATTTCACAAACTACATAGGCATATATATGAGAGATAAAGTTTCTCGGGTGGGGATGCATGATATATATCAGCCACCATATCGGTATCGGCCGATATGTGTTACTTTTTAATGTTATCGTTATCGGACCAATAAGAAAATTTGAAGCTGGTAAATAATGCATTATTTCCTTCAGCTGAGACTCTTCAGATGCGACTGTTCACATGATGGTTTTAAACTGCTTGAAACATGATTGGAATCACTTCAAAAAGAAAAATACAGTAAAGTCCAGCACAAGTCTGTCATATCGGCTACATAAAATTATAATGAGAACATCATTATAATTGTGGCTTGTGACATTAATGTTAATGGTGAGACATTTGTTTTTGTAATCAGGCTCTCAAACACTGGTGGACTAGTAAGTACAACTAAATGGAAATTCAGTTTCATGCGCTGGTAAAAAAAACAAGTAAAACATGATAACAGTGGCTAAAGACATACTGCATGGCTGAAGCAAAAAAACATTACCATTTGTTTGCATTAGTTAGCTATATTAGGTAGTATGAACTAACGAATGAATAATACTTTTCAAAAGCATTTATTAATCTCATTTTGGTAATTCCAACATTTTCGAATGCAATATTAAAATCAGAAACCATATCTGTGCATATTATTTATGGGACCTGAGTATGAACTCACAATGAATAGCTGTGTTTTTATTAACTAATGTTAATAAACAGTGTAACAAATGTATTTATCTATTAGATGTGTTTTTATCCAACTATTTTTATGCACATTTTGGAATATCGCTTAAATGCTGGATGGAAATGCCAAGATGCACATAAATAAAAAAAATTAGCATAAAATAACGTATGCGTTCAATTGAGGCGGAAATCTTTTTTATTCGATAAGAAGACATGCACATAAACTACGATGGAAACAGATTTATTGAATAAATCGCTCGATGCGCAACAAACACCTCATGTAACTTTGACTCAGCGTCAGCTGTGATTGGATAACTGGAGTAACCAGTGGACCAATGGCATCGCAGCGTCTCTAATGTTGGTTTGGTGTTTCTGAAAGTTGAAGTGTGTGATCAGAATGATTGTTTAATTCCCTCCAGATGCGTCTCACACGAGTGTGTTCCCGAACACCAGCATCCGAACACAAGAGAAAATGACAGCGTTTACTGTGTTTCGTCTGACGCTCTGAGACACACTCGTTTATGATGGAGGGAAAATTGCAGAAACTTTCATTTTTATTACTAATATTTTGTGCCAATTTCCCAGGAAGTGACGATTTTGTTCTCTTGAACACATGGGATGGAAACGCTTTATTTGCAAATGTTTTAATTCCAATTTTGTGCAAAAGTTCAATTCGCAACTTTAAATGGGAAAAATTGCTTTTGTTAGTTAATGCATAAACCTGTTAACATATTGTAAAGTGTTACCTATATTTCATTGTCATTTTACCTTATTTTCCCAGATTTTATGACAGAATTGTGATAAAAACACCAAAGTTTAATAATAAAACTCTTGGTTGTAACCATAGTCTGTTTACTTTTGCATTAAATGTACGTTTAATAGCTTGTTTCTGCAGTGTGTCCAAAGAGCGTGGGTTGGGAGAAGAACCCTAAAGGAGCGATGGGACCCAGAAGTGTCAATCTCAGCGAATGTATGGACCCTAAAAGGTACTAAACACGGCGTGGAAGTTTATGAAATGTTTTTTCTCAGTGGTATGTTACACATTTGATGATTCCTCAAGGCTGGCTGAGTCTTCTGTGGATCTGAACCTGAAGCTGATGCGCTGGAGGCTCGTCCCGTCTCTGGATCTGGATAAAGTCGTGTCCACGAAGTGTCTGTTACTGGGAGCAGGAACTCTGGGATGTAATGTGGCTCGAACGCTGATGGTGAGAGACGTTTACTTGAGATTATCAGCAATTTACAGTTGGAACAAAAAATAATTCAGATATAATTTTTTTATATTTTTTGGCGACACTTTATTTCGATAGTCCACTTTAGACATTCTACTAACTATAATTAGCTTTGTGACAACATGTCAATTAACTCTCATTAGAGTATTAGTAAACTGTCTGCTTAATATCTGCTAACACTTTATTTTGATGCTCCCCCAACAGATATTCTACTGACTATATGTAACTTGGCAACTACAAGTTAACTTATTCTCCTAAACCGAACCCTAACACCTAACCATAACCTACTATAATATACTAATACTCTAATGAGAGTTAGTTGGCATGTAGTTGCAAAGTTATTTATAGTTAGTAGAATGTCTAAAGTGGACTATCGAAATAAAGTGGAACCTATTTTTTTTTACTAGTTTGTGCAGGACACAAAAATTATTCCGACACTTTGACCTGACAATGTTTTGCTGAAGTGTTTATTCTTTAACTGCTAATGCTCTTTTTACACCACAGACTGAACTAAATGAAGCATTGCTTGGTAATTGGTTGAGCTAAACTGGTATTATCTAATTGTGTAGTCAAATTTAACAGTTGACAGATATTCAACATAATTCATGTGTGAGACAGTCTAACAGAAGGATGGACAAAACCAGTGAAATATCAACTGATCTGATAACTCTGAGTTCTGGTCATATTTTATTACCATTTTCTAAACTATAGCGCATAAACTGTGATAATGTTGAGAGATGTTGAAGGTGTCTGAATAAATCTTGGTTTGACATGAATTTCTCATCTGACAGGGGACGGAAAAGCTTTCTTTGCCTTCAGTATGGATTCCTTGACTTGCTTTATGTCATTTAAGTACTTACTTGCTTTCACCATAATTGCTTCTTAATGGTTTTAGAAATTGTTGTAAGCTTAGGACTGTAATTATAGAAAAAGTGAGACAGATTCTGCCATTTCAAAATAATAGTGGTGTCACTCGATGGCTGAGATAAACATGTTGGCAGTATAAAAATGAAAAACATTGCAACGTTAAGAGAGTTCTCTCACTTGGTTCCAAGAGTGATTTTCTATAATTTTGTCTTATATGTACGGTAAATGCTCCAAATGGACCCGGACCCTTTTATAGTGGTTCACTTATAGTGTGCCTTGTGAATGCAAAGCGATTCATTTTAAAGGTCCCACGGCATGAAAATGTCACTTTATGAGTTTTTTTTTAACATTAATATGAGTTCCCCGAGCCTGCCTATGGTTCCCCAGTGCCTAGAAGTAGCGATAGCTGTAAACCAAGCCCTGGGTATCCTGCCTTTGAGAAAATTAAAACTCAGGTGGGCCAATCTGGAATCTTCCCTGTATGTCGTCATACGGGGAAAGGTTGCCTCCCCTTTCTCTGCTTTGCCCGACCATGTTTGGATGTACAAATGAACACAAAAGTATTTTTTTAGTTCCTTCATCCGAGCATCTGAAGAACCAGTGGATTTATTTTATTTTCTCCGGAAATGCCACATTTTCAGCAACATGAAAAGCCAACAACGTAGGCTAGCGTTAGCTACATGATAATAACTGTAACAGCATACATAAATAAACCAACTAAAGTACCGTATCCAGACACAATATTTTAAACTAACCATTCGGAGACGTCCTGCTGTAGCAACTTGTTCAGCTTGAAGGACTGCGTGTCTACGAGCCATTGCGATACATCCACTGTAAACATTAGCGCATGTTACCGTGGCCGGCTGGCCGCAAGCTGGTCAAGGCCACACCCCCACCCTCCACCTTGCCCCGCCTCTCTCCTCCTCATTAGCATTTAAAGCTACAGACACAGAAATGGCACATCCTAAGGAAAGCTCATTGTGGGACTGGCTCGTAGTTCTGCACCAAGGCTGAATTTCGTGAAAGAGACTTCAGATACAGTATTAGGGGATGACTAAGGCCTATATAAAAGCATCCAAAAAGCAGCATGTCATAGGACCTTTAAGAGTCTATAAGAAGCCTAATTTACAGAGAAAGGTGTGTTTGTGCTGAAAATGATATTTATAAATATCAGTTTATCGATTTTAATTAGTTCTCATTTTGATGAATTAATGATTCTTAAATCCCACCTGTGCTGTTTGTCAGTTGATAATGAACAAAACTTTATTTATAGTGCACCTCCCTCTACTTTTTTTATATGAAATAGAGTCTCAGCTTTTAAAGTATGCCAATTTTATCATGACAATATATTATCAGTCAATACATTTTTTGGGGGGGGGGGGGACTTTAATGTGTGCGGACAGTTGGCTGATCATCTCTTTCTCTTTACTACTAGTTACAGCACCAATTTACTGAAATCAATAATGCCTCATGAAATACATCAATCAGTGTTTCAACCGCAGAAAGACCTAAAAAAAAGCTTGAGAGCAATAATGTCTCGTAGCGTCACATTCACCTCAGAAAAGCCATTCAGTGACCAAAAAAATAAGTAACTCTAACATGTTCTTCAATATTTAATTGAATAAATCTGTCATTAAAACAAGTGTTTAAATGAACTAGTCACTATTTAAATGATTATATATTTTTTTAAATCAATTGCACTAGAAACTTTATTATGTCATTAAAAAGTATAATATTATAATAAAAATGTGCAATTTAAATGTAGACAAGTCAGTTGTAACATTTAACCTGTAATATTATAACAATGTAGCGACTGACAGGGTTCCTTGTATAGTTTAGTTGAGAGAGAGAAACATTTACATACTGTACCTGTTATATATCTAAATGAATCGATATCGAATCAAGATCGGAATTCAATTGAATCACAAGCTTGCGAATCGTAATTTAATCGTATTGTGAAATTTGTGTCAATGTCCAGCACTAATGGTAAAGTCTTTAAGTGAGTCATTGAATCATTCATTCAATAGATTCGCTCAAAAACAAAGATTCATCCAGTAATGAAAGAAGTGAAGTTTAGTTCTGGCTAAATGTTTTTTGCTGTGTTTGTTTTGAGGGCTGGGGTGTGAGGCACATCACTTTTGTGGACAACGCAAAGATCTCCTATTCGAACCCGGTGCGACAGCCGCTGTATGAGTTTGAAGACTGTCTGAGTGGAGGGAAGGCGAAAGCTCTCGCCGCAGTGGACAGACTACAGAAGATCTTTCCTGGAGTGGTGAGGAACTCTTTCAACGATATATAAATTACAGAAAAAGAATGGAACATGTGAAGTCTAGGTCTGCAGTTGCATATTTGTAAAAACTTTCACTGCACATTAGACCAGGGGTCTCAAGCTCAAATACCCGGGAAGCATTGATATTAGAGCTGCACGATTAATCATTAAAAATTGCAATCTTGATTCAAACATCCACACAATCTCATTCCCAAATGACAATGATTTGACTATTAAAGCTTTGATAAGTCGGATCACAGTGAACATTCAGATTTCTGATCCAGAGAGAGAGCCATTGTCATGTATAGATAAAACAGCTTCACGAACAGTCTTTTCAACACACAGTATCATTAATTATGTTTTACAATCATTCAGATTATCACAGAAGTACTGAGATAAAAGTTTATTGTTCAGTTATAAACACTGATGTATACAGTAGTGATCAAAATAGAGTAAATCACCTTTTGAATGTAACTTGGCACTTGGTGGCGACAAGTGACTGTTAAAAATGTAATTTTCATTGAATCATTCATTCACACAGATTTAAAAAAAAAGAATGGAAAGTTTTAATATTTTAAAATAGACTGCAATTGTCAGAATTGTCAGAACCTCTAGTAAATTACGTTATTTTGTCTATTTGTCAAATCAGAATTGTGGGAGAATTTTTTTTTTTGTTTAACCCCGCAAAAAAAAACTTGAACAGTTTGAACATGAAACCTGAACCATTGAACAGTTACAAATAACAAATGTTATACAATCATCAATTTAAACAATGCACCGTTATTGGCACAGATAAGTGTCCCATCATTCCCTCTGTGTTTTTACTGGACTAATGACACCTGAATAAATTATTCACACCTGTCAGGCTGAACGAACTTACGCTGCGGATCGTTAGTTTTAGACCCCTGAATTAATCGGGAGGGACTCAATTTCAACACGTAATTATCTAGAGCAATGAACTCTGAATTATGCATTTTAATATTAGTGAAACATGTTTTGCTGGTCTGCAGATTAATGAAATGAAAAGCCAAACAATGTATTTGACCAGTACAAATGACTGATGTTTATTATCTTTGAGGAGTCTCATAGCATTTATTCGCACGGTGTACAATATAACCCATGCTCATATGAAATATGGCCTCTATTTATCTGCTAAATTATCTTCTCATACATCACTAAGCACATCAGTAGCCGCGTTTCCATTACAGATTTGCGCAAAACTATTGCGAAATGACGGCGTTTCCATTAACCGATGTTATGCGACTAAAACGTAATTTTTTCCTCTCGCGATATTAAGTCATTCCAAAAATCATGGGAACGGATGTTGGTGGGTTTATGCATATCCCAGCCACTGCACTGCACTATTATTAACCGAAGGAGACGTGTGTGTGTGTGTTATCGAAGCATTAATGACAAGGAAAGACTCTTATACTGTGAGCGGCTCATATGAGGAGTTTATGGTGTTTCTCACTCATTTCTGCTTCAGGGTCTTGATAAATTGTGACATTTCTTTGAGGTTTAGAATCCATTATTCCTGTAATACTTTTGTATTTTTTGAGTTTAATGAAGAACTCGGTCTCATCTTCTGTCCAAACACATCGCGTCATCTACGTACGTCAGGTGACTGTAAATGCGCAAAAACTGTTTCCATTGCCGTTTTACGAAATATTCCCTTTTCGAATTGCCTGAAAAACCTCCTCATGCGAGCGTAAAAACTTTTTTGCGATAAATGGGTGTTTTAGCGAAATGGACGTGTTTCCATTGGCCGTATTTTCAATTCGCAATTTCAATTTGCGCAATTTAAAGGGTAATGGAAACGCGGCTAGCGTCAGGTGTGGATGCAACATACACAAAGGAGGAATATCAAACAGAAATAGTCTTTATTTATATAAACAAAACTTACTTGAAATCGCCTGAGAATAATCTGTAGAAATGCTGAAGATCGCAAACCACACATACATACATCAACAAGAACCGACAAGATACTGGACTAAACAGGATATTTTGATAATTACCGTAATTGTGAGATTTCATCTTGTAAACATCATGTCCTCATAGTAGGGCTGCAACAAACGATTATTTTGATAATCGATTAATCTAACGATTATTAGAACGATTAATCGACTAATCGCCGATTATTCCGCCTACTAATCAGTAAGTTTGGAATTATTCAGCTTTTTCAATTAGTTAAAACATTGAGTTATACATATTCTAACTAGGGGTGGAATGGTACACAGAGGTCACGGCTCGGTACGGTTTCGGTACAATGGAGTAAAAAAGTAAAACAAAAATGCAGAAGGCATTTTCATAAATATCTTAAGCCTTGTATTTTTCGAATAAGTTTTATTAATAAAGGCATAGAACCAGTTTATTTGTAATGCACTGACAATAGTTTTATTTACAAAAAGACCTTGCGATATGTTTGGTAATTGTACCTGAATTAATTTAAAATTAATTAGCTATATTTCAGATCAATATATTTGTTTTCCTTAATTTTAATTAACCCTAACTTTATTCTCATCTGAATTATAAATTATTGATTTCCGTATAAAATAAAAACACATTTTATTTTTTTAATCAATGTAGAATGTGTAACTTAAAAATAAACAGATTAGTGCTCCGACTCCGAGGACAAGAAATGAAAACCAATACGATATGATGACTGTCCAAAAGATGGAACCCACAGACTGTTTTGAAATGGGGTTGGATAAATGTTTTGCTTTTAAAACAGAGAGTGTGTGTGTGTGTGGTTAGGTGACAGTTGTAGGTTACAGTTTGACAAGAGTTTAGAGTGTGACAAAAGCACAATGTTGTGTTTTATTGCGAGTGTAGACAAATATAAGTTAACACTTTGCTGTTTGAATGATGTCCTTTGAACAAAATGACGGAGTATGTTTTTATGTTTCCACTGTTCGATCGCGGCTCTCTCTCTCACTCACACACACACACACACACACACACACACAGTTAGATCGCGCCCGCGCCTCTCTCTCTCTCACAGATCGATCGCGCCTCTCTCTCTCTCTCTCTCTCTCTCTCACAGTTCGATCGCGCCGCCCGCGCCTCTCTCTCTCTCTCTCTCTCTCTCACAGTTCGATCGCGCCGCCCGCGCCTCTCTCTCTCTCTCTCTCTCTCACAGTTCGATCGCGCCGCCCGCGCCTCTCTCTCTCTCTCTCTCTCTCTCTCTCTCTCTCTCTCTTCTCTCTCTCTCTCTCTCTCTCTCTCTCTCTCTCTCTCTCTCTCTCTCTCACAGTTCGATCGCGCCGCCCGCGCCTCTCTCTCTCTCTCTCGCGCGCGCGCGCACACATACACACACACTCCAGCGTTGCAATCTTGACATCGCAGCCTGTTCATTATGCTGCGGTCACATCGTAGCGGTCAAATAGCGATATTGCAGGCCCTTACATTAGGTCACGTGAGATCAAACGACTACTCGACAACAAAGAAATTTGTCGACAATTTTTTATTGTCGACGTTGTCGACAATGTCGACTAATCGTTTCAGCCCTACCTCATAGAGCTCGTAATTACAACTTGTAAACTGGGAATTTTCTGAGAGCTCCTACTTGCCATAGAAACACACAATTCCCAGTCCGAGGACGTGAACCGCTCTGTGTAGAACGTCACATGTTGTCATCACGAAATTACGGTTTACCACATGGCGTGAACACTGCATATGCACACAGGACCAAATTAGTGAGTTAACGAAGGACAGTTGGACACAATTGGTTACTATGGTAACAGATGAGAACCTACT
The DNA here is from genome assembly GCA_031834385.1 of Semotilus atromaculatus. Classification (NCBI taxonomy): domain Eukaryota; kingdom Metazoa; phylum Chordata; class Actinopteri; order Cypriniformes; family Leuciscidae; genus Semotilus; species Semotilus atromaculatus. The sequence continues at coordinate 26,418,303 of JAULUF010000020.1, read as the reverse complement.
AGATCAATCAAGGTAAACAGAAATTAAACATGAAACTAAACCAAAGCAGAACATAAACCTGACAATCAGACGATGAGGACCGATTCTTATTGACAACTGTAATTGAGCACAACAGTCAGGTTCCGGAAGTAAAAACTCCTTTCATTTTCTAATAGGAAATAGGGAAATAGATTTTTAACGATACCTTACAAACCCTTAAAGTTAGCCTTACTTTGAGCTACGAGGTTGTTAATCAATGTTATTTGCTTCTGTTGAAGCCACCAACCTGCATTATTTCAACTTTATCATGTTTAACAGTGGAATTTGTGGCGAAAAATTACATTACCCATGATTCTGTACAAAAATGTCACCAATCAGAGTCGAAACATGCAAAACTCGCCCAAAGATCTCTTTAGCTCCGCCCACTTCCTGCGAATGATGTAATCAATCTACACTCTCAAAATACTTAAAGGGATAGTTCACCCAAAAATGAAAATTCTGTCAGTAATTACTCACCCTCGTGTTGTTCCAACCCCGTAAGACTTTCGTTCATCTTCAGAACACGAATTAAGATATTTTTTATTAAATCTGAGAGCTGGATCAATTCTCCATAGGCTTCTGAGGGATTGAAACTTGTTCTCCCGAAAAGTTATTAAAGACATCGTTAAAATAGTCCAAGTGACTACAGTGGCTCAAAAACAAACAAAAATAACGACTTTATTTCAACTATTCATTTCCATCTCTGTTGGCCTCGTCAGTAGTGCTACATCACACGTTGGGTCCCTATTCGCCGACGCTGGTCATGTGTGTGATGTGTCTGACGTACACCACGGAAGCTATACAGTCGAGGCCGACCGAGATGGAAATGATTAGTTGAATAAAGTCGATATTTTTGTTTTTTTTTGCGCACAAAAAGTATTCTCGTCGCTTGATAAACTTAAGATTGAGCCACTGTAGTCACTTGGACTATTTTTATGATGTCTGTAATAACTTTTCGGGGGAACAAGTTTCAATCCCTCAGAAGCCTATGGAGGAGTGATCCAGCTCTCAGATTTAATCAAAAATATCTTAATTCGTGTTCCGAAGATGAACGAAAGTCTTACGGGGTTGGAACAACATGAGAACGTAAATATATGCATATTTTACAATTAAGTTAAAAATATATTGTTTGTATACATAATTAAACATTTTAAATGATTAGTTGTATATTTCTTGTTCGCAATGCTTCATGGGATTGTAGTTATTTCCCACTCTAAAGCCATTAAGTTCACTGTCTTGTACCTTTGTGGTTTTATCAGATTTTTTGTTGCTTTAATTCAAATGTTATGATTCACCTTGTTGCTGGTTGGCTTGGTTCGAAAACTTTTTTTAAATCCCTATGGGAGAAATTAATTGAAAAAATACTTGTTACTGATGCATTCAATTGTTATTAAAATATGTCTACAAGGAAGAAAATATTGATTCAATGCTTAACATATCACAAAACATTTAAAATCACAATAATACTGCTGGTAACTGCACAAAAAACTATGGGCCCTATAATTTACTAGTTAATTGATGGATGACTAGTCAACTAGTATACCATCCCGAATCCCTAATTACTAGCCATCTCATCCATTACTTCATACTATTTGAGATTTTTTTCTCTGATATGTTCCCATTGCTAAGCAACAAAATCAGTTTGTGTACATGTTGTCCTTGTGTTTTATGTTAAGCGGTCGCATCAGACTTGTGTGACTCAGAGTTTAGCCGGGCTTCATATTCATGACTCTGTGTGGGAACGCTGTTGGCAGGTGTTTACATCCACAAGGCCTGTGAATCCTCTCTGCTATCACATCCGCTTCACTTCCCATGATTCATCATTCCGGGCAGCTGCAACTAATTTCATTCCAAAAGCCAAGTTTGGCCATTTGAAACCAAGAAGAAAGTTGGCTAGACTAGACTAAATTAAAAGCATGTCCTGATCATAGACATAACATGATGATCATAATCAAAGATCACAATATGGATGTAGTGTGCGTGACATCACCCGTAGTGTTTCAGAAGAGCATTTTTGAAGCTCAAAGCTAACAGACAGCAGACAAACAGCTCAATCAACCTGTCACTCAAGTGGCCACACCCTTAATTATGCAGAACTTTAAGGCTTAATATAATTTAAAGGGCCCCTATCATGGATTTTTGAAAATGACTCTTCATGTAGTGTGTAATAAAGTGAATGAAAACATCCTGCAATGTTTTATATCTGAAAGTGCACCGTATATAAAGTTATTGTCTTTCAAAAGTGAGAGTCGACTCTGAGTCTATGAAATGAATTGTTTTTGAAACGAGTCATTAGCCGTTTCGTAGTGAGGTAGATACGAAACATTAGCATATTGGCCGCACCCAGTTATTGCGCTCGCACTCGCAGGGAAACTTAAACCTCAAACCGGAGCTGATTTCTGAACTGGACAGCATCATGTCGAGAAGATGGCGCTGTGCATGATGTGAAGGTAAAGCCAGTTATTTTTTACTCCCCAAGGATGAGCATGTGAAGAATCAGTGGTTAAAATTCATCTTTACCAAGATCACAGCAGTATAATCCTAAACTATTTCTGTGTTCCCTTTATTTTATAGTATAGACGACTGCTGCTCAAATCTCGGGAGTTCAATGCAGGATTCACAAACCGCTTGCTCTTGAAAGATGGTGTTCAAAATACTTAGTTTTGAGTTTTATATTGTGTAGGTCTCCTGCTAACTGCTAACTTTATTATTATTATCACTGTCATTATCACTGTCTAACTGAAATGCTGATCAGCTGTGGGCCACTATTATCGAGTCGTCCTTGCGATGGAGGTTGAATAACTTGTTCTTCTAATATTTCATCACCGGACTTGCGCTCGAATGAATATGGTAAAATCGACGTCATTGTTCGTTACTGTGTTTAGTTTACGGTGTAGGAAGCCTCAGGACACGCAGAGCTGTCGGTGTTATGCAATGGGCGTTTTTGTTCTCGACGCGCTCAGGCTCTGGAGACGCGCTGTACACGGGTAGGCCAATCACAACAGACTGAGCTGTCTGGCCAATCAGAGCAGATAAACTCGCGGAAAGGAGGGATTTAGAGAGATTGATTCATTTGACGAGCCGTTTTGCGAATCCTGGAAAATGTGATGATGTGCAAATGTATATTGTGAGGAAATTAAACAGGTTTTTTTTACATTTGATGCATGTAAACATGTTGTAGGAGACTCTACAACATTAGGAAACTTTAAAATACCATGATAGGGGCACTTTAAGATTAAACGGATGAAATTCAGCCCCCTCACATTTGTCATGATGGGCAAAATTAGCTACAGTGAAGAAAATAAGTATTTGAACACCCTGCTATTTTGCAAGTTATCCCACTTGGAAATCATGGAGGGGTCTGAAATTGTCATCGTAGGAGCATGTCCACAGTGAGAGACATAATCTAAAAAAAAAAAATCAGAAATCACTACGTATGATTTTTTAACTATTTATTTGTAAGATACAGCTGCAAATAAGTATTTGAACACCTGTCTAGAATTCTGACCCTCAAAGACCTGTTAGTCTGCCTTTAAAATGTCCACCTCCACTCCATTTATTATCCTAAATTAGAGATGCACCTGTTTGAGGTCGTTAGCTGCATAAAGACCCCTGTCCACCCCATACAATCAGTAAGAATCCAACTACTAACATGGCCAAGACCAAAGAGCTGTCCAAAGACACTAGAGACAAAATTGTACACCTCCACAAGGCTGGAAAGGGCTACGGGAAAATTGCCAAGCAGCTTGGTGAAAAAAGGTCCACTGTTGGAGCAATCATTAGAAAATGGAAGAAGCTAAACATGACTGTCAATCTCCCTCGGACTGGGGCTCCATGCAAGATCTCACCTCGTGGGGTCTCAATGATCCTAAGAAAGGTGAGAAATCAGCCCAGAACTACACAGGAGGAGCTGGTCAATGACCTGAAAAGAGCTGGGACCACCGTTTCCAAGGTTACTGTTGGTAATACACTAAGACGTCATGGTTTGAAATCATGCATGGCACGCAAGGTTCCCCTGCTTAAACCAGCACATGTCAAGGCCCGTCTTAAGTTTGCCAGTGACCATTTGGATGATCCAGAGGAGTCATGGGAGAAAGTCATGTGGTCAGATGAGACCAAAATAAAACTTTTTGGTCATAATTCCACTAACCGTGTTTGGAGGAAGAAGAATGATGAGTACCATCCCAAGAACACCATCCTTACTGTGAAGCATGGGGGTGGTAGCATCTTGCTTTGGGGGTGTTTTTCTGCACATGGGACAGGGCGACTGCACTGTATTAAGGAGAGGATGACCGGGGCCATGTATTGCGAGATTTTGCGAGAACAACCTCCTTCCCTCAGTTAGAGCATTGAAGATGGGTCGAGGCTGGGTCTTCCAACATGACAATGACCCGAAGCACACAGCCAGGATAACCAAGGAGTGGCTCTGTAAGAAGCATATCAAGGTTCTGGTGTGGCCTAGCCAGTCTCAGACCTAAACCCAATAGAGAATCTTTGGAGGGAGCTCAAACTCTGTGTTTCTCAGCGACAGCCCAGAAACCTGACTGATCTAAAGAAGATCTGTGTGGAGGAGTGGGCCAAAATCCCTCCTGCAGTGTGTGCAAACCTGATGAAAAACTACAGGAAACGTTTGACCTCTGTAATTGCAAACAAAGGCTACTGTACCAAATATTAACATTGATTTTCTCAAGTGTTCAAATACTTATTTGCCGCTGTATCTTACAAATAAATAGTTAAAAAATCATACATTGTGATTTCTGGATTTTTTTTTTTAGATTATGTCTCTCACAGTGGACATGCTCCTACGATGACAATTTCAGACCCCTCCATGATTTCTAAGTGGGAGAACTTGCAAAATAGCAGGGTGTTCAAATACTTATTTTCTTCACCGTATATAGACCAAAACCACTTTTGCACTTGGCTGTAGACTGTCTTTTCTGCTGTAAAGTTGGGTATTGAATCTCTTTTGCAGCCGGTCTCTAATGGCCAGTCCATGAACTGCAATTTAAATCACTTCAGTGTTAGATTCAAGAGATAGACCGGAAGGTTGCCGCTTGGTCATGATATGTTATTTTGACGATTATATTTTGTGTTGATTTTGAGATCACTGTAATTCCCGCCAAAGGCATATGCAGAATAAAGGGGCGGGCCTGGTTGAGTTAGTTAGTTAGTAGTGTTAAACTGGCGGTTATGGTAAGGGGCGGGACTTTTCCTAAACACACTCAAAGTACTCGACCAATCACAACACACTGCTCCAGCCGACCAATCAGAGCACAGTGTGCTTTTCAGAAGGAGGGGCTTCATAGAGACAGGAAGTAAAAAGAGCGTGACTGACAGACTGGGAAGAGAGGAGCTGCAACAATGGAAAATATGAGGAAAATAATCAACATTCAAGCAGGAAAACCTGTTCTAGTAGAGGTCAAAAACAACATCATGACTGTAAAAGGGCATAACACGGCCTCTTTCCAATGTATAGGACAGCATTTTGAAATGTATTAACGTGATATATAGGCTGAACGGGAAAATACATGATTTTGTAAATGCATAAACAAGTGTGTGGATGTGAAGGTGAACAGCTGCAGATGATATCAGCAAAAAGTTATGTTAGAGGATGATGTGGTTCCTCACGATGTGATTGGCTGACCAGTGGCCACTTGTGATGTGTGTTACTGCTCTGCAAATCTGCATTAATGAGTCTTTTGGAAAACAACTCAGACATCATCACTTTTAATTATGTGAAATCACTGGAGTGTTGTTTTTATTAATTAGCATTCCACTCAATTAGAGCTTCACCTCCTGCAAACCTGAGCATTGTCTACCATGGATTTGTTGACTAATAGTCCAAACATGAAGATGATATTAAAAGAATAGCAGTTTACATTTAATCCTAAAGTGGGATAAAGTTTAAAGTCCCCATGTAGTCAATAATTGTATCCCTTAAAACTCATCTTTGATCACCAAAATGACATTTAAATGTTTTTTTTCCTTGAAAAAAATGTCTTCATGCCTTAAAATATCTTGAATGTACATCCTTGCCTCATTTAGTATACGTGGTTCTATGAATATGCAAATGAGCCCCGCCTCCACTCATTCATTCACTCAGAGATCCACTCGTTGACGATCACACGTTGATCTGATTGGTTACAAGGTAGTTTGTGACGTCAGAAACACCAGCGATTTCAAACCTTTGGTCTTTGGTTCACTGCAGTTTTAAGGAGAAAATACTCAGCAATGCTGTCGACTTATGAATTTACACATGGTTTGTCTTAAAGCATATTAAAAACCCCACATAGACATATAAACAACATTAAAAGCTGGAGTTTCAACACGGGGACTTTAAAAATATATATCAAATGAGGATTACAAGTTTCAAACATAGTAAATAGAGTTACTGTAGCTGTGATTGACAAGATTAAATAAATGTCACACCAAATTTATATAAGTATATAGAGTAGAGAGTAGAACAGTGTTTGAACAGAAGGAAAATCTGTGGTTGTGTTTTTTTATAGAAATGAATGTTTTTTCATGAATTAATAGTGGCCTAATCCTGCACAATGGCTGAATAGTGTCTAAACTATTAAATGGCTGTATTTTATGAAATGCATAGTTTTTCCCTTACTGATTTGATTGAGCAGTTGTTGTAAACTTAACATAAACAATGTCTTCACCTTCATTTCACCATCAGGTTTGAAGGGTCACTGTAGCTTTAGTTTCTGTCAAACTGATGAAATGGATGCAGAATTCTCCATCACACACACACACTCGTGTTGGTCAAGTTATTATCTGATCGCACCTCAGAAGGGCCTCGCTATAAAAGTCTCTTTTCTGCCAGTTTCTTCATTTGCTCCAAATGTTATTTTTCCTGAGTGCAAAGAACGGAGGTGCTAAAACAAGAGCGGGAGTGATATCATTATGTAAGACATGCACCATCTGATCAGTTGAGCTGTGTGATTGTGTGTGTGTGTGTGCGTGCAAGAGTGTGAGAGTGTGTGTGTGTGAACGGACAGGCCCTTATTAAGGCATGTTTCAGTACACCTGGCCAAATAATCTTTGCTTTTCTATCGAGTGAGTGAGTGAGTGACTGTGTGAGTGTGTGTGAGAGAGTTTGAGTTTCAGTACACCTGGTTTAATAATCTCTTCTCTCGTGTGTGTGTGAGAGTGTGTTTGTGTGTGTCGGCAGCTGCCCGTCCGTTCTCCGTGATGAAATCATCCGTGTTTGTGTTTACTCTGTGCTCATCATTAATTCATCTTCTCATCCTGTATCGATCTGCTAATTAAGCCACACGTTCACCTTCATAGAACCCCTGTGTGTGTCGGGCCAATTAAACCAACCGGATACGCACAGTGATTACACCCCCCCCCCCCCCCCCCCTCCCCTCTCTCTCTCTCTCTCTTTCTCTCTCTCTTTCTCTTTCTTACTTTATTTCTCTCTTTCTCTCTCTCTCTCTCTCTCTCTCTCTTACTCTCTCTTTCTTTCTCTCTCTCTCTGCTGGATGCTGGATTTGCTATACTTTCTAAGAGTTGATGCTTGTCTGAGAGCTGTATGATCATTTTGTTAGATTTACAGTAGCAAAACACATCTTGATTTTTCTTTTTCCATTTTGTCTTTCTATCACTATACCTATACCAGTTTGAATTCAGATTCTAATAATGTATGAAAAAATCCTTTTCATTTACTGATCGGAGTAAAGCTGTAGATGTGAGAAAGCATAACTCAAGAATTCACTTACAAACTCTTATTAAATCCATTAAACTCTTAAAAACAAACCTTAGAAAGTTAGAATTATATATAATATTTTATATATAATGTACACACTGCTGTTAAAAAGTTTGGGATCGGTAAAATTTGTAATGTTTTTAAAATAAGTCTCTTCTACTCACCAAGGCTTCATTTATTTGATTAAAAATACCACAAAAAAAAAGAAAAAAAGAAACAGTAATATTGTGAAATATTACTACAATTTAGATTCTATTTCAGATAAACTTTCTATTTATTAAAGCATCCTGAAAAAAATGAACTCTACTGTTTTCAACACTGATAATAATCATAAATGTTTCTTGAGCATCAAATCATCATATTAGAGTGATTTCTGAAGGATCATGTGACACTGAAGACTGGAGTAATGATGCCGAAAATTCTGCTTTGATCACAGGAATAAATTACACTTTACTATACACTCACCGGCCACTTTATTAGGTACCCCATGCTAGTAACGGGTTGGACCCCCTTTTGCCTTCAGAACTGCCTCAATTCTTCGTGGCATAGATTCAACAAGGTGCTGGAAACATTCCTCAGGGAGTTTGGTCCATATTGACATGATGGCATCACACAGTTGCCGCAGATTTGTCGGCTGCACATCCATGATGTGAATCTCCCGTTCCACCACATCCCAAAGATGCTCTATTGGATTGAGATCTGGTGACTGTGGAGGCCATTTGAGTACAGCGAACTCATTGTCATGTTCAAGAAACCAGTCTGAGATGATTCCAGCTTTATGACATGGCGCATTATCCTGCTGAAAGTAGCCATCAGAAGTTGGGTACATTGTGGTCATAAAGGGATGGACATGGTCAGCAACAATACTCAGGTAGGCTGTGGCGTTGCAACAATGCTCAATTGGTACCAAGGGGCCCAAAGAGGGCCAAGAAAATATTCCCCACACCATGACACCACCACCACCAGCCTGAACCGTTGATACAAGGCAGGATGGATCCATGCTTTCATGTTGTAGACGCCAAATTCTGACCCTACCATCCGAATGTCACAGCAGAAATCGAGACTCATCAGACCAGGCAACGTTTTTCCAATCTTCTATTGTCCAATTTCGATGAGCTTGTGCAAATTGTAGCCTCAGTTTCCTGTTCTTAGCTGAAAGGAGTGGCACCCGGTGTGGTCTTCTGCTGCTGTAGCCCATCTGCCTCAAAGTTCGACGTACTGTGCGTTCAGATATGCTCTTCTGCCCACCTTGGTTGTAACGGGTGGTTATTTGAGTCACTGTTGCCCTTCTATCAGCTCGAACCAGTCTGGCCATTCTCCTCTGACCTCTGGCATCAACAAGGCATTTCCGCCCACAGAACTGCCGCTCACTGGATGTTTTTTCTTTTTCGGACCATTCTCTGTAAACCCTAGAGATGGTTGTGCGTGAAAATCCCAGTAGATTAGCAGTTTCTGAAATACTCAGACCAGCCCTTCTGGAACCAACAATCATGCCACGTTCAAAGTCACTCAAATCACCTTTCTTCCCCATACTGATGCTCGGTTTGAACTGCAGGAGATTGTCTTGACCATGTCTACATGCCTAAATGCACTGAGTTGCCGCCATGTGATTGGCTGCTTAGAAATGAAGTGTTAAGGAGCAGTTGGACAGGTGTACCTAATAAAGTGGCCGGTGAGTGTATATTCACATAGAAAACAGCTGGTTTAAATTGTCAATATTTTACAATATAATTAAGAAGACTTATTTTTAAAAACATTAAAAATATTTCAAGTCCCAAGCTTTTGAACGGCAGTATATATATATATATATATATATATATATATATACACTATCTGTTTGATGATAATCTACACAAGAAACTCACTTTTTCATTCTTACTACGGTACAGAAACGGCACTTGTTTGAAACGTGAACGATCAGAGACTGACTTTTGTGTGCCGATAAACACAATATATAGAGATTTGCAAGATATCAGTGCAGCCTTTGATACAATGCATGATATTATTCCCATTCATTGACTGCCAAAGCTGGTTAGTATAACACGAATAACTAAAGTCCAAGTTTATCTGTAGTTTTTTTGTTGGTTTGTTTTGAGGAAAATGTGCATTTTTGTGGAGTCCCACAGGGCTCGGTTTTAGGACCTCTGCTGTTTACATTGTCTATGGTTTAGGTAATGTAATCAGGAAGCATGGGATATACTTTCAGAGCTATGCAGATGATTATGTTTATTTTCTAAGCTTCTGAACTGCAGAAATCTGTAAACAGCCTGACCATTTGCTCTGTAGATACTTCAGAATGGATGCACCAAAAATTTCTCTCGCTATCAATTTTATTGATAGTTAGTGTAAAAAATTTCTTGCAGGATTTGGTGTTCAAAATAATTTTTACTTAATGCATTGCACATAATGTTTTAGCTTTTTATTGACTAAGCATTTTGCATGTCATGTGTCGTGAATATACAGTAGTCAACATTTGAAGTGGATCAAAAAAGTTCATCAAAGTTGTCCTAAGGCAAGAACGGGTATTGTTCAAAATTCATGTATAACTTTGATGAAAGCTTTTGGTAACACTTTACAATAATATAATCAACACATAAGCATCATGTATGTTTGTTTGGATACATGCATATACTGTTCATCACTGACAATACAGTACAGGGATCAGTCAATCTGCTTTATGGATATGAACAGCGCCTGTTGATGTTGTTGCCTGTTCTGAAATCTGTATCTATGCATTTAGCAATCTCTGTCATATGGAGAAACTCCCTCTTTCAATGAGAACAGATCATCTGCTGTTTTATTTGCTTGACTGAGTAAACTGAGACTGTCTATAAGGAGGCTTGTAAAGTTGTGTTCCTGCGTTCTGATTGGTCAATCCAGTGGTGATGTCATAACAGCTGTTTACTGCACAGAGATAACCTCAGTTTATGACGTAAAAAAAATATTTTATGCTAATGTTGCAATAATTGGCAACACTTTGCAATAGGGTTCATTAGTTAACATTAGTTAATATATTAACTATCATGAACTAACCATGAGCAATACATTTGTTAATGTATTTTGTTAATCTTTTTTAACGTTAGGTAATAAAAATACAGCTGTTCATGTTTGTTCACAGTGCATTAACTAATGTTAACAATATTTTAATAAAGTATTAGTAAATGTTGAAACATTACATTAATTTACATTAACAAAGATTAATTAAAGCTGTATAAGTGCAGTTCATCATTATTTCATGCTAACTAATGTAGTTAACTAATGAACCGTATTGTAAAGTGTGACCAAGGTTTTGATCCACTTCAAATGTTGACTACAATATTATTGATCCCGTTCAGAACGCAGAGGGCCACAACATGAGCATCCCGATGCCAGGCCATCCTGTGAACTTCTCCGAGTTGACGACGGCTCAAGCTCAGCATGATGTGGACCAGCTGGAGAAGCTTATCTCTGAACACGACGTGGTGTTTCTGTTGATGGACACTCGCGAGAGCCGATGGCTTCCCACAGTCATCGCTGCGAGCCAGAGAAAGGTAGCTTCCCCTCTCCAGTCTTTTATCTTTTATTTATTGATTATTTATTTTCTCCTCTCGTGTCTGCCTGCCTTTTTATATAACTTATGTTATTGCCACAGTGGTTGGTAAGTGTTACACAGGGTTTGCCTTTATATCTGATTTAAGAACACTTAACCTCAAAAAGATGCTAATTATATTTTATTGTTACTTTGAGTTTAGGCTTGCATGCATACATCTGAATCCATACTGGTTGATGCATGCATATGATTCAGTGCAAAATATATATAACCATTTTTTTTATTTAAAATATATTGACCATCTAATGGGTATGTTGTCACCTAGATTAGAATGATGGAATGGAAAATGACAATATAAACACTATCCTTCAAAAGTATGGGGTCAGTAATTTTTGTGTGAAAGAAATTAATACTTTTATTCAGCAAGGACACATAAAATTGTTCAAAAGTTACTGCTAAGACATTTATGATGTTCGAAAGATTTTTTTTTAAATAAATGTTGTTTATTTTGAACATTCTATTCATCAAATAATTCTGAAAAATAAAATGTGTGACGGTTTCCACAAAAAATGTGAAACCGTTTTCAACATTGATAATAATCATAAATGTTTCTTGAGTATCAAATCATCATATTAGAATGATTCCTTAAGGATCATGTGACACTGAAGACTGGAGTAATGATGCTGAAAATTCAGCTTTGATCAAATAATGCAGTCTTGGTGGGCGTAAGAGACTTCTTTCAAAACAATTTAAAACCTTACAAACCTCATACTTTTGAACAGTAGTGTATAAAAAAGTAATTTAATTATACTATTAGTTTTCTAATAGTATACAGGTGCGAGGTCCAAAAGTCTGAGAGCAAATCCAAAGTAAAGACCAATTTAAACAGACTTTTGGAATTGTTTTGCTTATTTGCTTAAGATTTTGGTTTACTTTAATGATATCCAATCTGTGAAGCTTTTTTAATATGTGTGTGTGTCTCTACAGTTGATAGTTAACGCTGCTCTGGGATTCGACACGTTTGTGGTGATGAGACACGGCTTAAAGAAACCCAAAGAGCCTCAGTCTGAGGAGTCGAGCCCCATGTCTGCTTCTTCCAGCTCCTCGTGTTCCTCAACGCCAGCATCCACTGTCACTCCAGGTGCGTTACATCATCTGAAAGCTGAATAAATAAGCTGTTCATTGATGTTTGGTTTGTTAGGATAGGACAATATTTGACCGAGATACAACTATTTGAAAATCCAAACATTGAAAAAATCACCTTTAAAGTTGTCCATTTATGTTACGCTATTGTGCTGCATTCACTTACAGAAATTCATGTTTTATATATTTATGGTAGGAAATTTACAAAATATCTTCATGGAACATGATCTTTACTTAATAGCCTAATGATTTTTGCCATAAAAGAAAAATCAATAATTTTGACCCATATAATGTATTGTTGGCTATTGCCACAAATATACTCTCATTTAGTATACATGGTTCTATGAATATGCAAATGAGCCCCGCCTCCACTCACTCACTCCCTCAAAGATCCACTCGTTGACGATCACACGTTGATCTGATTGGTTACAAGGTAGTTTGTGACGTCAGAAACACCAGCGATTTCAAACCGTGTTTTTGAGACTGTCTTTGGTTCACTGCAGTTTTAAGGAGAAAATACTCAGCAATGCTGTCGACTTATGAATTTACACATGGTTTGTCTTAAAGCATATTAAAAACACCACACAGACATATAAACAATATTAAAAGATAGATTTTCGGCACAGGGTGACTTTACATTTTTAACTAATATTTATACAGCTTTATTTTAATTAACAGAAATGTTTTTTGTTAGTCTTAAGCTCTATTCGGACAGTAATTGTTTCTCATGGGGTCTTAAGGTTTTTTCAACATTTACAGGGTTAATCAGTGATTTTATTGCCATGTGAATCCAGAACGTCAGTGTTTTTCTCCAACCACCCACGTAAAAATCCCCGGCCGAATCACCTACTGTTTTTGACAAACACAAGGTCTGAATCCACATCTCTGAGTTTACAAGAAGAGATCACTTCAAAATTCACTGTTTAAATCCTTTTTGTCCACTGTCGAGCACCGTACGCACGATAACTGTTGCGCTTCACTGTAATCTACATTCATTTTAAAATTTTACTTTTTTATTACTGAAATGCTGGAAAGTATTTACAAGAACAATATTTCATCAGCGCTTCACCTCAGAAAAACAAAAAGGAGAAAGAGAAAAATACATGTTAACATTTGAAATGGGCCGTTATGGACAGCGATATATATGATACTATAATATATGAATTTTAAAATATGTAGGGCATTATGCACAACATAAAAAACACAAGCCACTCGTTTTTTTAACCTCATGTTAAACATAAGGGCCAGACTCGTCTGTTCTGCAAGTCCATGATATTCTCAGGTTTTTATTGACCACGTGCATCTCTGTCTTAACTATGACGACTTTTGACATTTTGACATTTTCAAAAGGTTGTAATTTAAAAAATATGGAAATTAGCGGAAACAAGGTTGTAATTTAAAAAATATGGAAATTAGCGGAAACAAGGTTGTTATTTACAAAATATGGAAATTTGCCTCTTAGGCTGCATTAACTTGTTTCCGCTAATTTCCATATTTTTTTAAAATTACAACCTTTTGAGATAAGAATATAAGAACCATTTCCAATATACGCGCATCTAGCTTCCTATTTTTCAAAATGAGAATGAAATGAAATAATAAATAGAACATTACTTTTCTATTATTAAATTAAATACAAATCTTATTTACAGCAGATGATCATGTGACTGATCACGTGATCAATAAATCTCCATCCGAATGCACAAGTTTTATCACTGAGGTGCAATTCATTTTTACAGACGTCCACATGAGAAAAAACTACCATCCGAATAGGGCTATATTTTTAGTAAACTATAAAAACCCTGGTCTACAGTAAACCTCAAAATTCAAAATGTCAAAAGTCGTCATAGTTAAGACAGAGATATGTCTTAGACAGAGGACGTGGTCCATAAAAACCTGAGAATATCATGGACTTGCAGAACAGACGAGTCTGGCCCTTATGTTGCGTCTCATTGTGTTTCTGTGTCTCCCAGCATGAGAGCTGTGTTTTTAAGACTGTCAAGTTACAGCTTGTAAAACCAAGACCTCTGCTTTCCGTTCTGTTGTTTCTCAGTCGATCTCGAACGCAGGAGCACATCTGTGTGACACTGTGTGTGTTGCTGATGTCAGTGAGTGTGTGACGCATGTTTTCTGCAGGTGTGACTCATGAAAACTCATGAAAATCCTACTTCAGCCTTTTTTGGCATGATCATATCCATGGATCTGATGGAAAAACCCTAATTACCTTTGGGTCATTATTACTTGCTTTGTCCAGTTTTTTTTTTATAACATTAACATATTCATTTAACAGCCATTTTTATTAATAGTTTGGTTCAATTAGGTACTGCAGGCAACTAATTAGGTGCATTTATCGCATATCTAAAATCTTTTCTTATGTAATACCTACTTAAAAGAAATCTGCAAAATGTTGAGTATGTTTGTTCATGCCAAGAACTGTATTTTCAGAGATAATAAATGAACAATACTAATGTGTAGCTCAGTTTTGTAACAGGCTTATGTTGTAAATGTTAAAAAAAAATAGGGATGCACGATATAACGTTATCGGCTCGATAAGAAAATCTGGCAGATATATTAAAGCTGATAAATAATGCATTATGTCCTTCAGCTGTGACTCTTCAGATGCAACTGTTCAACATGATGGTTTTCAATTGCTTGAAATATTATTGGAATCACTTCAAAAAGGAAAATACAGTAAAGTGCAGCACAAGTCTGTCATATCGGCTACATAAAATTATAATGAGAACATCATTATAAATGTGTGTTTGGGACATAGATTTTAATGGTGAGACTTTTGTTTTTGTAATCAGTCTCTTAAAGGTGCCCTAGAATGTGAAGTTTAATTTATTTTGGCATAGTTAAATAACAAGAGTTCAGTACATGGACATGACATACAGTGAGTCTCAAACACCATTGTTTTCTCCTTCTTTCTTAAATCTTGTTTTTGAAAAACACCCCTGAAAAACAGGCGAATCTCCACATAACACCGACTGTGACGCAACAGTCGGGATCATTAATATGTACGACTCCAAAAATTTCCATATGCCAGCCCATGTTCAATGACAGGCGGAACTGCGCAGCCGAAGCATGGCAGTCGATCAGTGTTTGGATGTACAAATGACCACTAAAGTATTTAGTTCCTTCATCCGAGCCTCTGAAGAAATAATGGGTTAATTTTATTTTCTCTGGAAATTTCCAAACATTTCACCGACGACGAGACTGTTTCCTCAACTTGGGCCAATACAGAGCTGGCCTCGAACGTCTGAAAATAAATCGATCGAGCTACCAAGCAACACTTTCTGATGTGTATGTTCAAGTTCAGACAGGTAATCTTTCTCTCAAAATCGTTCAATACTGTATTTACATCATCGTGTTTGCATTGGTGAAAGCATTAGAGAGAGTGCTGAAACTGCGTTGCAATGATAAGATCTTTATTCTCGCGATCAACACACTGTCATCTGTTTGCTCAATGCTCATCACGGCAACATTTTATGTGATGGGAATAGATCTAAATACTTTAAAAACATCTCACGATTCGTTAATCTCGATAGCTGTAATAGTAAAAACGTATAATATCTGTAGTAAAAGTATTCGAGAGAGTTTCACATGTAATACGTAGCTATTTCATATGCAAGCATGTCAGCCAATCACAGCAGAGGCCGGTTACACACAGCAGACACGCCCCTTCAAACAGAGCGTTCACATCAGAGGCTAAAATCAGGCTAGGAAAATGCCTTTTATTTCTAAATTATGACTATTTTTCACCTAAAAAACATACTAACATTATAAGGGCAACCCAGAAAACATTATACAATACAAATAAAAAACATTCTAAAACCTTTAAAAATCATATCAAAATTTAGATTTATCAGCCAATATATCGGTTATCGGCTTTCAAGTGTAAATAATTATCGGTTTTCTGAATCAATCAAAATGTTCATATTGGTGCATCCCTATTAAAAATGCATTTGAACTTATTATATAGTTATTTTTAGTTACATTTGAATGTTTTGACACAACTGGTAAAAAGCGTTGATAACACTTTACTTTCAGTGACCATGTTACATGTACTTACCATAGTAATAACAGTAAATTATGCATAATTACATGCAATTAGCCCTAAACCAAACCCTGTAGTATATGTTGTTAATTAATATTACTCAGTGCTTAAAAGTATAATTATACTGACTGTAACAGAGACACCTTAAAATAAAGTGTTTTATTACAACTGTCATAGTAAAACACTGTTCTTTGATTGTGTTTGTCTTGCAATGTAAGCCTGCAAACAGATCCAATCCTGCAATGTTGATTGAAAATTAACATTTCTTCTATAAATAAAATTAGAGATGCGCCGATATATTTACATATTTATCGGCCGATAACCGATAATTCTTTATATTTGAAAGCTGATAACCAATATATTGTCTGATGTCTCAGTCACACAATTGTTATGATATTCTCAATATAATTTTATGTAGCTGATATGACAGACTTGTGCTGGACTTTACTGTATTTTTCTTTTTGAAGTGATTCCAATTATATTTCAATCAGTTCAAAACCATCATGTTGAACATGCATCTGAAGAGTCTCAGCTGAAGGAAATAATGCATTATTTATCAGCTTTTATATATCAGCCAAATTGTATTATCGGGCCGATAACAATTACATTAAAAATGAATATATATCGGTGCGTTACCGATATGGTGACTGATATATCGTCTATCCCTAAATAAAATGTAATTCAAATGCAAACCTGTCATCTAATGAGAAACAATTCAAACTGAATTTCCATCTTCCAGAAAAATTCTAACATTTATTTTGCTTTTGGAGATGTTCGTACACTAATAAGTGTAATATGATACACATGATCAAATTTATTCATTTGCAGGATTGGTTCACAGCATTCACTGATCAAGATTCATAGAATTTCATTGGGCAACTTGTATATAGGGATGTATATACATTCTGATATTCTGTATTCTGAGATTCTGAGGTGTTTTCTTATTATTCTGCATGATAAAAGCATGACTTTTATTAATTCTCAGGAGCGTCTCTGTTCTCCAACATACCCGGACACCGTCTCGGCTGCTACTTCTGTAATGATGTGGTCGCCCCTGGAGACGTGAGTTTTAATCAAGTGCTTTCATATATGTAGTTAAATTAGGTTTTCCTCTGGACACGTATTATATTAAATTCTAGCTCAAACCATTCAATCATATGGTAAAGTGCTTTGAATTCAATGGACACTCTTTGCTGGAAATCATAACCTGAAGCAAAATATGATTGAAAATGATCTCCAAACTGAATAATCCTTTACAAGCTGAATAATAGGGGCTTTCGCACCGGAGGAACCTTTTCATAGTTCTTAGAACTATTGGCGGAAGTACGATTTTAGTTTTACGAACTCCTTTTAAAGGAACTAATTTACTCCTATTCTAAACCAGCGCTATAGGAACTATCCGTGACGTTAGTGTTCGCTGATTGGCCGAACACACTGAAACACCAGCACCGGCCATTTAAAAAAAGCAGTGTAAACACACAGATTATAGCCTATATATTTACTCCTGAAACTAACTCTATGAACATGTAAAACAGTGATAGATGGAGCTCTAAACCTTCACGCTGAGGAGAAAATCCAACGCAACTTTTAGGAGACAAAGAGAAACATGATTATGTATTTCTGCTCCGCAACACTGGACATTCATTACTGTCTACTTTCTATGAATAACAGTTCTATCTAATAACGTATTAGACAGGACTGTTAGACAGATCGTAAACGAATGAACACAGAGAACGAGAGCACTGTGTGGCTCTGGCGTTCTCAGCACAGTCAAAATAAAAGTTCAAAGGAAACATTAGTTCTCTGGGAACTCTGGTGGATAGTTCCTAGAACTACCCGGTGGAGAAGCCCATAATGAATGGGTTTGGTTTCCATGATTTGTGGTTTCGGGTGTTGTTTAACCCTGCTAGTGAACCACTCATTAGTGAACTGTTCTCCCATCATTAGTGAGCTCTTCTCCCCTCATTAGTGAGCTCTTCTCTCCTCATTAGTGATCTGTTCTCCCATCATTAGTGAGCTCTTCTCCCATCATTAGTGAACTCTTCTCCGCTCATTAGTGAGCTCTTCTCCCATCATTAGTGAGCTCTTCTCCCATCATTAGTAAGCTCTTCTCCTCTCATTAGTGAGCTCTTCTCCCATCATTAGTGAGCTCTTCTCCCATCATTAGTGAGCTCTTCTCCTCTCATTAGTAAGCTCTTCTCCCCTCATTAGTGAGCTCTTCTTCCCTCATTAGTGAGCTCTTCTCCCCTCACTGATGAGCTCTTCTCTCCTCATTAGTGAGCGCTTCTCCCCTCATTAGAAAGCTCTTCTCCCCTCATTAGTGATCTGTTCTTCCCTCATTAGTAAGCTCTTCTTCCCTCATTAGTGATCTGTTCTACCCTCATTAGTGATCTGTTCTCCACTCATTAGTGAGCTCTTCTCCCCCCATTAGTGATCTGTTCTACCCTCATTAGTGATCTGTTCTCCACTCATTAGAAAGCTCTTCTCCCCTCATTAGTGATCTGTTCTCCACTCATTAGAAAGCTCTTCTCCCCTCATTAGTCCACCAGAGACAGGACTCTAGATCAGCAGTGTACAGTGAGCCGCCCGGGTCTGGCCATGATCGCTGGAGCTCTTGCTGTGGAGCTGATGGTTTCTGTTCTCCAGCACCCAGAGGGGTACGTGCCATTCACTCACTACAACTACTGTAAATCATCTATGTGTGTGTGTATATTCTGTCTTCTGATGCATTGTAGGAAAGGCATGAAGAATCCCTGACTGAATCTGTTTTAACATGTATGAACTTTACAGCTAGTAATTTTTCTATGCCATTTTCTGAGTACTGTGTTCACACTGGAAATTCCATCAAGAAGTAGATTCCAAATACCTGGATGATGAACTTAATTAAAGAGGTCAAAAAGATGCCCTTTTACATAGTCTTGATGTTGTTTTTGGGCTCTACTAGAACAGGTTTTAATGGAAGCTTGTTTCCGCCACAAAATAATAAATAAAAAAGGCACTTGCGACTTTATATCTCGCAATTCTGAGAAATAAAGTCAGAAATGTGAGATGTAAAAGTCGCAATTATCTATCAAAATGCTTTATTCTATGGCGGAAACAAGCTTCCACAGGTTTTCCTGTTTGAATGTTGATTATTTCCTCATATTCTCCGTTGTTGCAGCTCCTCTCTTCCCAGTCTGTCATTAACGCTCTGTTTACTTCCTGTCTCTATGAAGCCCCTCCTTCCAAAAAGCACACTGTGCTCTGATTGGTTGGCTGGAGCAGTGTGTTGTGATTGGTCGAGCGCTTCGAGTGTGTTTGGGAAATGTGACCTACTAGAGCTACCGTTTACGCACCAATCTTAGGCATGCTTTCATTTAATTTCAATATGGATGGTATTCGATGAAAAAATATACAATCAATAAATAGAGCGAAATCACAGAAATTGCGAAGGCAATTTTAATGTCAGTGTAAGAGTAAGATACTTGACTAAAAAGGAACAGCACTTACAGCAATTATTCTGTAATGCAGAAAAAGCCGGTATATAGCTTTTTATGTATTTCCAGATGAATGAGAGGGTATAGAAAGCTTTCATTCTTGTTTACTATTCAAGGAAGACTTTAAAAAGCAGGGGTCGGTCCTCTCAGTGCCCTGGATAGTGCTGGTATCCGTCTCTCTTCACATGCATTACGCTGTTATAGAGCCGGGATTAAAGCCTTCAGATGTGGAGCAACAGAGGACGAAACCCTTGTATGATAGATCACCACTGCTTTCAGCTGCCAAACTGTTACAGGAGAACACTTCCACTTCAGAAACCACATTAAAGTCAGAGTATTAATCATTTGGGGGATTTTAATCATTTAATCATTTAATCATTTGGGGTGAGTGAATTCTGTCATGTTTGCAGGACTGAGATATGAAGAATGTGTGAAGTAACATATTTTAGCAACAGTGTGAAAGTGAATAGCAGATAACAGACACAAAACCGTTATAAACATGAATATCTATAGGTACAATATGTGTCACGTGACCAAACTTACGTCATTGGTTTCGCAGTCCACACTACAGCGTAAAAACGCTATTTTCAAATGTATCCACTTTGGAGAGCGTTTTCAAAAAGCTTCGGTTTCATTAATAAAATATGACCAATTAATAAAAAGAATGACACATTTTGTTACACATGCGTTGTCTTTCTCGACTGTATAAGTTTACTTTAGGCATAGCAGACTTAGTGTGCCAGGATACGGACATCATTTTAGTGTGAATTTGTCCATTCAAGCTCAAGACTTGAAAGAGGACTCAATATTTGCGTGCTGTCTGAGACGTGTGCGTGTTTCGGATGATTGCACACACACACACACACACACACACACATGTTGTGTTTTCATGTTTTATGGGGACTTTCCATAGACGTAATGATTTTTATACTGTACAGACTGTATATTCTATCCCCTTACACTGCCCCTGTCCCTAAACCTACCCATCACAGGAGACATTCTGCATTTTTACATTTTCAAACAACATCACTTAGTGTGATTTATAAGCTGATTTCCTCATGGGGACCAAAAAATGTCCCCACACGAACAAGGATTTCGGATATTGCCATCCTTGTGGGGACATTTTGTCCCCATAACGTAGGGTTTACCAGGCCACACACACACACACACACACACACACACACACACACACACACACACACACACGAACAATTACAACAACAAAAAAATATATATATTTTATTTTTAAAAATTGGTGGGGTTTTTGGTACTACAGGTCACTAATGCAAAATCTCCCCTGACTATCACTAGGAACATACTACAACCTTTAGAACATGAATATAAAAAAAATGTTTTACTGTTCAATCGAGATATTGGCTGGACATAGGCTAAGTCAGTCTGTCCACCTTGGAAGTGTCGTTCATTTGAATGAATGACTGGACGTTTATATTTTTTTGACTGAGAGTGGAATTTGCAGATGGTCCCTTTAAAAAATGCGGCGAATATCAAACCTAAAACTTACTTTATGGCGCTCTCAGACCAAGCGTGCTGCACAAGCCCTCAAAAGTGAAGCCAAAACGTCTCGATCGCCCCCCGGTGGCTGGTCCTAGTATAGGTCATAAACCCCGCCTCCCCATGTTGTTCAACGGGACGTGAGACCAACTAAACAATTAAATTACACTTCACATATCTTTTTCCCAAAGATAGTTTCTGTCATTTGCTGTAGGTTATATCACGTTGATGTAATTTCAAGTGTTGTTTTTAGTTAGTTATTTGATGTTATAAAAACGGTGCTGTGACATCATGATTGACAGAAGTAGCGAACTAGTCACTGAAGCACCAACTGACTTTTTTTCGGGATCTTCGGAGGACTGAGGAGATTGGAGCTTTAAATGTAATATCTAAATTTCTGCAATCAGAAGACATCAAAATTGGAGATGAACGAAGCAGACAGAGGCCACTTAAGAAAAGTGCAGGGGCATGTGCTTGCGATTGACTCAGCGAGAGTGAGGGCGGGGCGTTGATTTTGCGGCTTTACTTCCTGCTCACTACTGCGCAGGTCTGGTCCCGAAAACGCTACTGCGCAGACTCAAGTCCCAAGATGTCAGCGCCATATCGGGACGGGACTCATAAATTTTGGGGCATCTCGCCCAGGGGGCGGGGTTACGTCCTGCGTCACATCTCTCATGCGGGTTCTCGTTGACCAGGGTCAGCGCGCACAATAGCGCACACAGGCAGGCACAGAACTAGCTAGCGAACCTAGGTCTAAACCTAGGTCTAAACCTAACCCTAACCTAACCCTAATCCTAACCCTACCCGTCCCCCGGGCGAGATGCCCCAAAATTTACGAATCTCATATCCGGGACACTGGCAGCTTCAGTTCTCTCCAATGAAAAGAGCGAAGGGTCGTCGTCCATCTTTTTTTACAGTCTATGTCTCAGACCGGTTGCTCTCCCCTACACATTGCAAAGTTAAACGCAACTGCAGAATTTCATGTTAAGCTTTTTCATTTTAACAGGCTCAGGGAGGAAAATGCCATTAACATTTAATGCCATAAAATGCCGCGTTCATATAGGCTCTTGTCTGTAGGCTATATAGTTTTTCTCCTATAGAGCCTATTATTACAAAAAAGCTTAACATCAATGCAGTAAGATGGTGATATTAAAACTCAGTAGCCGATACACCTTATTGAACATGCAATGCGCTATTGCACGTGAAGCGTTTTATAATGGTTTTCTATGGGTGTTTTCCATAATCTGATTGCCTCTTTAAAGTATGCTTTATTAATAAGGTAGGCCTGTATTGTGTACTAAATTTGGTGCTTCAATATCACTCACATTAAGCGTCTTACATGGGGAAGAACACTTGATTACACTGCCATTGTCTGTTTTAGTAGAATACTGCCATCTAATGGTAGCAGGTTTTCTCAGACAGCTGTGTGTCTCAAAATCCAAATGAATCAAATAGGATCGACTCAGAAACGAGTCAATGAATGCACTTGTGTCACCTGATCCACAAAATACTCAGAATGGCATAGAAAAATGATTTTTCTACAATGCATCAGAAGACAGAACATACACACACACACAAACGGAAAGTCTCTAAGCATAACTCTGTTTCTCTGCCAGAGGTTACGCAGTGGCCAGTAGCAGTGATGACCGGATGAATGAACCGCCAACATCTCTGGGTCTCGTCCCACATCAGGTCAGTTATGAGCTCAGGGCTGATGTAGATTCATTCATTATTATAATTAGGGATGCACTGATATTAATATTTTGGCCGATAGGATAACCGAGAATTCTTTATGTATTTGAAAGCCGATAACCGATATATTGGCCGATTATATAAATCTAAATCCAATTTTTTATATAATTTTTGAGAGCCTGATTATATAAAAAGTCTCACCATTAACATCCATGTCCCAAACACACAACTATAATGATGTTTTCAATATAATTTTATGTAGTTGATATGACAGACTTGTGTTGCACTTTACTGTATTTTCCTTTTTTGAAATCAATCATATTTCATGCAATTCAAAACCATCATGTTGAACAATGCGGAATGGAAACGCGGCTACTGACACCACGTTTTGGGTGTGAAGCCGATGCGTGTGTCGGTTCTGGTGTTTTCCTCTCTGTTGTCACTGGATTGCCATTGAAGAATGAAATTGGACAATAGCCGCGTTTCCATTATCCTTCAAATTGTGCCAATTTAAATTGGGAATTGAAAATACGCCCACTGGAAACACGTAAATTTCACGTACATTTTTTTTATATTTAGCAAAACTGCAATGGAAAGAGTTTTTGTGCATTTACAGTCAGCTTACGTAGATGATACAGTGTGATTTGACAGAATACGGGACAGTTCTTTATTAAATTCATAAAAGACAAAAGAATTACCGGAATACTGGATTCTAAACCTCAAAGAAATGCCACAATCAAGAGCTTGAAGCAGATATGAGGGAGAAACACCCAGAAACTCTTCATATGAGGCACTCACATGATAAGGGTCTTTCCTTGTCATTAATGCTTGAAAAACACACACGTCTCCTTAATATTAATTAATTAATAATAATGGCCCGTGCAGTGGATGCGATATACATAAAGCTACCAATGTCTGTCCGTTGTTTGGAATGACTTAATATCGCGTGAGAAAAAAATGGCGTTTTAGTCGCATAACATCGGTTAATGGAAACGCCGTCATTTCGCAATAGTTTTTTGTCGACATTTAGAAGAAAAAAATCACAAAAGATTTGCACAAATCTGTAATGGAAACGCGCTTATTGCCAGGAGCAAATCCTTCACGAGAGTGTTTGGAGGCTCGTGCTGCAGTGATGGACTTGTGTGTCTTCTCTTTGCACACTCGTTCACCAGCTTTATGAGTCTCTGTGGTCAGGGAGAATGAGGGAAAGCAGGGAAGGTTATATTGGGGAAGAAGAGAAAGTATTTAATCTCACTCTGTTCATACTCCTCTTGACCTGCAGCTCTGAATGGCCTTATTTTCATTTTCTGAAGACTCAGTGTGACGTCACTTTTCACACGCATGAACAGTGTTGAAAGGGTCATGTCATGTCCTGTTCTTTTTATCGAGTTAATTATAATGTCCGTCAAGATTATTTTTTTTATAGAAGATACATGACTATTTTATATTATACATGACTATTTCTCTGAGCCTTTGAATTGACATCGAACACGCATGTAAAAAGGAGATTTTTAGTAGAATGTTCACACATACTTTTCCATGCAGTGATAGTGGATGAGGATCAGGGTTATTATAGTTAATCATGCTAAAGTAACACTGATGGGGACTGGGGTTATCAAAAAAATCCTGATTTCTGAATTAATCTGGCAGCTTTTTTGTCATTATTTGCTTCTCTTTTCCCATGTCAGATCTCATTCACTTTCACACATTGTGTGTCACACCAAATACATTTATAGTTCCTTTCTTGTGTTCACTCCTCAGGGAATGCATCTGATAACATCTACATCATGAATGTAATGTAATGCCTCTGGCTAAAAGCATCTGTCAAGTGCATACATGTAAATGTTTGTACCTTTTAAAGGGAAAAAATAATATTGTCAACCTATACTCATGTTATTCCAAACTTGTATGACCTTCTTCCTTCAGTGGAACATAAAATAAGTTATTTTGAGAATGCATGATGACATCATGATTTGGGTAAGTTAAGGGTAATCCCTTTAAGACTTTAGTATTTAAATGACCTGTGATGTGATTGGCTAAACTCTATGCTGGTGTAATTCTCTGGGAGGAGCCAAGCTGCTGAATATTAATGATGGGAGGTCATATGTTAATGAGCTCACGGTCGTGATGTCATAGCTATGATTTTTAGTTAATAAAACTAGATGGGATTGATAAAGAACTGATTCTTATTCCACTTAACAATTGCAATTTCCCCGTTTTCCCTAATTATTTGCTGTTAATTAATATTTTTTTACTCAAAAAGAAGTGATTATGAATCAGTTTAAATATCTAAACATTTGTAAACATATCTAAAGAAGCAAAATGACTGAAGATATTAAGTATTGTTCACTGAAAAACTGCAAGCGAGTTCTTGCTTAAAATAATAACAAATATCTGCCAAGAAGGTCAATGTTTTCCTTTTGAATTAAGTTAATTTTTCTGACCCCATTGGCAAATATGTGATCTTATTTTAAGATAAATAAATTCACTTCAGTCTTTGTTCTTCTCCAGTAAATGTATCTTGATTTAAGAATGCTTAGACAGAAATACTATTCCTATTCCTCGAGGATACTGAAAAATAGAAAATATATATTTATTTTTTGCAGTGCAAATGATCCCTGTTTTTCACATGGTGTACATGCGTCAAAAAGATTATTTGGAATATATTTTACAAGAAGATACTGTTTCAGTCTTACTAATTTAAAATCTCATGTTTAAGTCAGTGTTACTTGCTATTTCATTGTAATTATTTCTTAAGCTTCTTAAATTAAGTATTTATAAAACAAATCTGTGTATAATTTTATTTTTAAAGGACACCATGGAAAAGCACATATATTTTGCTGTGCTTGCGTGCACTTGCATTTTATGATACATTTTACATGCAGTTGTTTATATTGTTGCGTCTTCCAATTTTACAATCCTGCTATAATTCATAAAGTGGCACAGCAGGACCCCCTGCCTGTGTGCTGAAGCTTAGCAAGACACACACACACACACACGCACGCACGCACACACACACACACACAGGGGGCCAATGACGCAGCTACAGACGTCACAGAGCTGCTCTCTGGATTATGAGCTCGTACAGCATGAATATTCCCTCCTCAAGAACTCATAATTTATATGCGACTCCTTACAAATAATGCGATTAATCAGGAAAGCTCTCTTGACTGAGACTCAATATCACCACAATACCAGACGCTGGTGAACCGGACACATGCCACGACTGGGTCATTAGAATCCCTGACCTTATACATCAGTCTGGATGGGCTGTATTGTTATGAGGATTTGTGCATTAATGTTGCATGATAACATTTGGAAGTGTGAAGAGTCTCATTGGCTCACACTGCCCCCTGCTGGATGTCCACGGACCCGCAGCAGATCTGCTCTGAAGGGTTCTTAACCAGATCTGTGATCGTCTAGTGAGCATACATCTCGAAAAATTTGAATATCGTGCAAAAGAACATGTATTTCAGTAATTCAAATTAAAAGGTGATATTTAGTCTATATAACTATACATATGCATGATTATACTTTTTAGAGGGCCGACATTTCTGTTTTAAAATTGATGTCATGTAATGGTCTAATTTTCTGAGATTCTGAATTTGGGGTTTTCATAAACTGCAAGCCATAATCATCCAAATAATATATATACTTTTGCACGATATTCAAATTTTTTTAGTTTCACCTGCGTATGTGTGTTTGAGAGCTTGTCAGCTGTGTGTCTCAGTGTGTGTGTGTGTGTGATGAAGCTCGAACAAACAACACACACTCCCGCTCTACATAAATGCACACTCTCGTTTAGAAGTTTAGTGTCAGTGCAATTGTTTTTTTTTATTAATCAAGATGCATTGAATTGATCAAAAGTGACAGGAAAGGCTTTTACAATTGTTTCCATGTTTCCACTAAAATATTAACTGTTTTCAACATAAATGTTTCTTGAGCATCACATCATCATATTAGAGTGATTTCTGAAGGATCATGTGACACTGAAGACTGCAGTAATGATGCTGAAAATTCAGCTTTGATCACAGGGATAAATTACACTTTACTATATATTCACATAGGAAACAGCGGATTTACATTGGAATAATATATCACTGTTTTTAAAGGTGCATTGCGCAACTTTTCATGTTAAAAATACCAGTTTTCTATCCTATACATGCTTAAAGAACAGCTTGATGAGCTGAATGAGCCTTTCCCCGATCACTGCGATCGCCTCTATAACCCTGTACAGTAAAATATATAAGAGGGATTCGGGCTCGAATCTGAGACTGAGCGTGACGTCACGCGCGTTCACGCTCACCTGGCAACCTCTCGCTTGCTTGTGTACAAGCTGCCCGCCATTGATTATCTGCATCAGCGAAGAAAACTCGAAAACTCGAGCGTCTAAGGTAAAAGATGGATTCAAAAAGACCGGCTAGTAGTCCATTTCAAACACCAACAACGACTCTGGTTGCAGTTGTGCTTGCCGCCAGAGGGGGCGTAGTTCTGCAAAAACTCAGAGACTTGCGTTATGCTCCTTTAATGTATTTTCAATTAAATAAATATGAAGCTTGTTTCCCCAACAGAATAGAATATTGTAAAATATAATTGCGACTTTATATAGATGTAAACTCGCAATTTTAAGTAAAAAAAAGTAAAAATTGCGTGAAATAAAGTAAAAATTGTGAGATAAAAAGTTGCAGTTACCAAGCTTCGTTAAACTAAACAAGCTTCCAGAAATAAATTGAGCAGAAGAAACTTTTTCATAAACATTAAACTCTTTACGACCCAAACTTTCCAACGCAAATAACTTTTTTTTTTTCTCTTTTCCTTCAAACCTGTCATGATTCTGCCATCATGTCCTTGATTTCTCCTAGTATTGTGGCAGGATCATGGCAGACCCATGTTTTGTGTACAAGCACATGGTCTGTTGTTTGGGCCATGTGCTTGTGTTGTCTTGTCATGTAACCCCGCCCCCTTGCTAATCATACCTGTGAGTACCTTGTGGAAAGTCTTGTCATTGTGAGCATTTATTTTAACTATTGTTTGTTTATCGTACAGTCATAGTCTAGTCTTGTCAGTTTAAGATTCCTTGTCCCGTCCGTGTTTCGCCCCCTCGTGGGCTTTGTATCAATAAACAGAGTGTTCATTGCACTCTGTCTGCATTTGGGTTCATCTCCTTGCATCCTCATAACAAAACCTGCAACTTTTCATTTACCAGCCCAGATGATTAATAACTGAAAATATATATATATATATTGTGGCCACAACAAACATGATTTGGATGCATAAACAGCATTTTAAAATGCATGTATTTAGTCAATAGCATTAATAACAAGAAAAGTGTATTCTGGAAACAAACGCCTTCATCGTGTTTCTCCTAGCAATCTAACAACATCATTCACTAACCACAATCAAACTAAGTCCTTTCAGTCAAAGTTATTTTTTTATGTTTTGATTGTAAAGTATGCATCTGTCTTTACAGTAAATGACTCTTGCTTTCATATTTTGTTGCGATGACATTCAGACATGTTTAATATGGTTGATCTCATGCTCAAACTTCATTTCCCTGATATTTCTTCCCTCCGATTTGATTTAAACGTTATTAGATTTGAACAGAAAGACATTAGAGGAATTTTTAAATATGAATCCGTCTTATTTTGTGGATTTGACACCATTAATGTGGATTTACATCAAAGTGTCTTGAGGTGGAGCGCAGTGATTCATGGGTAATGCGTAATGTAGATTCCTCGTAATCTTCCTCGACCGCTCTTATCTTTTCCCCGGGCTCGTTCTTTAATTTGCTTTCAATTAAGATTGAAAATCTGTGTGTGAGGAGTGTGTGACTGTAACCTAACACACACCACTCATTTATTCCACATTTACTTGCAGAAAGGGTTATATAAAAACTCAAAATTAAATTAAATATTAAACACAAAATTGTGAAAACAAATCAAATGTATAGTAAAAAACAAACAAACAAATAAAATAGTCAAATAAATAAACAATATATATATGTTAAAAACATAAAAAATCTTACTGATCTAAAACTTTTGACCGGTAGTGTATATATTTATTAATTTAAACTGTGCATAATAATTGATTAACTAAAATTGCACATGTGTGATCTATTATCGGTATAATAATTACAGAAATAATAATAAAACATATTATTCTAAATAAGCATTACTAAAAGCCAGATGATTGTGTCTTTAAAAATCATTTGCTGTGTAGTGATCTTTAATTTGGAGTAGAAACAGGTGGAGTGACTATATCGCATTACACATGTGACACTTTGCTCACAGCTGATTGGTCCAAGTTCGGTTTGCAACCTCAAGATCACAACGGTGCACAACGTTTTGCTATGGTTTCCGGGTTGAACGTCATGTTTCCTGGAAACAGCGTGCACCGGTGTGCAACGGGGTTTGAGATGCGTTTTCTCTTGTTTGGTGGGCGTGTCAGAACTGCAGTCCAATCAGCAGCAACATGTATATACAGCACGTGGTATTAAAGTGAACGCGCACAATGGAAGTAATTTACAAATGTGTTCGATACGCAACAACTGAGGATATTAGAAGACATGTTTGTCGTAAGTATTATTGTAAAAATATAGGATATCAACAAATATGTAGTTGTTTATATTTTTAGCTTCATTGCAAGTGTATGACATTTGGTATAGAAATAAACAATGCATGTAAAGTGCTTTTCCTAAAAATGAGAAAGAAAATACAGGGTATTAATAAAACAGTATGAACAACAAATAAAGTCAGTATGTGAGGCTAAATAGATGTGTTTTAGTCTTTATTAGGGAAGATGTGTGCTTCATTTCAGTTTCCACAAATCCCTTCACTTGATTGGGATGTTCTCTTGTGTTCTGGGCGGCAAGTGCAGTAACTGTAACATCGGGCATATTTTGTAGTATTAAACATATTTATACCGACTTCATCATGCTCCGAAAATTCTTCACAAAGAACACAAAAAGCCTTCTCAGCTGCCATAGTTGCAACTCTTGCGTCATCACAACAGTGCGTTCAATGCGTCACCGTTTCTGTTTAAAAAACGTTCTGCATCGTTTTGTCGGCGCTGAACGCAGCCCTGGAGCATCACCTGACCCGGGCCAGGTTAGCCGTGGAGCACGAGTTACTATGGCGATGAACACAGCTAAAAGTCAAACCACTTTCATGGTGCCGAAACCCCAGGATTAGCGCAAACTAAACTGAAACATACCTGACTATCCACTAAACCGGCTTCATGGTACAGGCCCTGTGACACAAATCAAAACAAAAATACATTTTTGCAAACATTTAAACAGATTTGTACTTTCCCCAGGCAAAATTTTTATAAAATACAAATAGTCAAATAAAATATTTAAATATATATATATATATATATATATATATATATATATATATATATATATATATATATATATATACAGTCATGGTCAAAATTGATGGCACCCCTGGTAAATATGATCAAAACTGGCTGTAAAAAATAAATTTGCACTTTCCTTTTGCAAAATTCTAACCTTTCATTGAAGTAAAAGAATTGAAAGTGGGGGGGGGGGGGGGGAATCACATTATGAAATAAATGTTTTTCTCCAAAACACGTTGGCCACAATTATTGGCACCCTTTTATTAAATACTTTTTGCAATCTTCTTTTGACAAGATACCAGGTCTGAGTCTTCTCCTATAATGCCTGATGAGTTTGGAGAACACCTGACCTGAGATCAGAGACCATTCCTCCATACAACATCTCTCCAGATCCTTCAGATTCCCAGATCCATGTTTGTGCTTCTCCTCTTCAGTTCAGCCACTCATCAGGTCAGGGAACTGCGACGGTCATGGCAGAAGCTTCATTTTCTCAACTTTCGACCTATAACCCATGTTGAACTTGCAAAACCTACATTCAAATCTGAGATTTCTCAACGGCAATCGGGTAAAAGAGACAAATTTAGCCGTCTAGCTCCATAGACTC
The DNA here is from genome assembly GCA_031834385.1 of Semotilus atromaculatus. Classification (NCBI taxonomy): domain Eukaryota; kingdom Metazoa; phylum Chordata; class Actinopteri; order Cypriniformes; family Leuciscidae; genus Semotilus; species Semotilus atromaculatus. Next base: position 26,387,199 of record JAULUF010000020.1, on the reverse strand, counting down.
CCATTCATTTTGCACTCGGACGATCGCCCCCAGTGGAACTCTGGTGGAACTACAACCAAAATTCTGTACAATAGGACTCAATAGGGAGTGGCCAGGCTTTCCGTAGATGGGCTTTGCTCACCCTCAAAAACTGACAATTTTAACATGCTATAAAAAATATCTTGAGGTAAAACTTCATAGAGACTTATTTTTCATCTTGTGAAAAGGGCATTATACATTTATATGTCAGTAAAAACACATTTTTCCTTTAATAATTTAAATAGGGGAATTTAAATAGGCTTAATTTGCAGCATCATTTGTATCATTTGTTTGTGCAATTATAGTTTTTAAGCTTAAACGTTTTTGTGTGTTTTGGTGTGAAACATGATAACAATAATACAAATATTACAGACATTATAAAATGTTGGGCTTTATTTTACTGTGTCCTTGTACTTACCATAGTAATACCAGTAAATTAGTCATAATTACATGCAACTAAAACAACCAAATCCTAATCCTGTAACACTGTAACAATGACTCCTTAAAATATAGTGCAACCTAAATTTATTTATTTATTTATTTATTTATTTCAAGGATAGCCCCTTGAGATGAACCATCTCATTTTTGAGGGGGTCCCTTCTTTACAACAAACAGGATTATAATAGAAATTCATAGATAAAGTAAATACAACACAGGACTATTACAAACATTTAAATGCATTGACATTCTCATTCATAAACACACACATTCAAACAATGCTCCCAAAAATCTACTCCCTTTCCCTTTTGTCCCCAATCATCAAAAACAGGTCCAAAAAAAAAAAACATCTGCAAAAAATAAAATTACACAATCAAAAAGGAAATGCTTACAAACATCCATAAACACATACAGATCTCTATAAAAAAATAAAATAAAAAAAGTATCAAAAACAAGACCATAATGTTTGAAGATTAGGTAGTATTTCAGATATGAAGGGAAATTAAAATGAATACATTTAAAAATAAGTAATGACCAATGAAATTGCCTCCTTGACTTGGGTGCCAGCCAGTTCAAAGACTCGTACAGTTGACAATGGTGAGTTCTATAGGGACATCGGAGCACAAATCTACAAAGACTATTATATAATACAGAAATAGGTCGAAGATTTAAATCAGAGGTGTTCCCATAAATGGCATCAGCATAGTCAAGTATTGGAAATAATAAATGAGTAACAATTCTTTTGCGAACCTGTTGTGAAAAGCAATCAGCAGAGCGATAAAGTGACTTCAATTGCCCGTATACTTTCTTGCAAATTGAGTTAATATGGGGTTTGAAGGAGAGCTGAGTATCAAGCCAGAGACCAAGATATTTAAATTCTTCAACTTTTGTTAAAGTTGTTCCATCCTGGAATCTAATAGACCAATTATTCGCTAAAGGTAAAGAATTACGTCGAGTGCAAAATTTGATTTGGTTACAATTTATTTTAAGGTGAAATAGATACACGGTACCTTAAATAAGTACTGAGTAATATTAATTAACTACATATGTACTTAGTATAGAGTTAGGGTTTGGTTTAGGGATATTTACTTGTAATTATGCAAAATGTACTGTTATTACTGTAGTAAGTACATGTAGTAACGTGCAACTACGTCACTTTAAAATAAAGTGTTACCTTTGATTTTTATACTGTTTTTACTAACACACCCCAGGTGGCGCTAGAGATTGAGGAATATTTTCTTTACTGATTATGTGTTGCTTAAAACATTTCAGATTCGAGGATTCCTGGCAAGATTTGACAACGTCCTTCCTGCAAGTTTGGCGTTTGACAAATGCACCGCATGCTCACAAGTAGTAAGTGACCGTTTACATGCTTTATTAAAATTACACTTTATTACAAATGTCACCCAGTGCCAGAGTCAAGCATTGACTAAAAAACAGGTTTTGTTATTATAATGCAATAATTTATAATGAAATACTATGCTGGTGTAAGGAGTGTCAGAGTCTAATGGTATCTCAAGCATGCTTGTCCTGCAGATATTTGAAGTATCTGTAGATGTGTGTGTGTGTGTGTGAAAGAGGCCATGTGTGTTGAATTAAGCTTCTTGTTGATGTCACAGTCGCATGCGAGTAATTAGTGCTGAATTGAAGTGTTCTTTCCCAGCGGTCACGCTGTTGTCGACGGGTTTGCGTCTCATAAATCTCTTCTGCATGTGTGGATGTGGTTTTTCACTCGCCCTCGCTCTTATTTAGTGTTTTCGGAGCCACTCCTTCCTCCCAAACACACACTGGTACGTGAATACAGTGAGTCTGAAGCAGTAACTCTTCCCTTCCCCCTCTTCACTCACTTTCTCCAAACTTCTCTCTCTCTCCCTCGCTCTCTTTCTATTTTCTTTGCGCTGTAAAGACATAAAAAGCCTCGTAAAATGTCTCAGATCTTTACAATTTGATTCAAGACTGTGTGAGGTCAGTGTCGAGGGGTTCCTATCCATGTCTTTTACAGAAAGATTTTACCTAAAAATATACATTTTCAGTGTTAAGACACTAAGGATGGTAAATTAATTTAAACTTATTTCTTTAAGCTTCCAAATAAATAAAAAATTCTGTAGTGAACAGAAGTAAAGGCCATTTAATTCAAACACTAACTAAATCCATGAGCTCTGAATAGACCTGCATGAAACATCTTTAGTATTAGTTTCCTGTGATTTTGATGTGATTTGATGGATGGATGGATCAATGAATGGATGGATGGATGGAACGAACGAACTACCCCTGAAAAACAACCCCACACCATAATCCCCCCTCCACCAAACTTTACACTTGGCACAATGCATTCGTGCAGCCGTGCTCCTGGCAACCGCCAAACCCAGACTCGTCCATCGGATTGCCAGACAGAGAAGCGTGATTTGTCACTCCAGAGAACACGTCTTCACTGCTCTAGAGTCCAGTGCTTTACACCACTGCACCCCACGCTTTATTCCACTACATCCCACTCCTTATGCTACGTTCACACCGGACGCGAATAGCGCATCAAATTCGCGCCTACCGCGTCTAGTTATACGCTTGTACACTTTGAATACATTTGCGCGTCAAGAGCGAAATGTACGCGCGTAAAAAGAAAAGTTTGAAGCGAAATGTAAGCGCGTCAAGCGCGTCAAATTCGAAATCTGTTGACGGCCATCTTTTTTATGTTGGTCGAGCATTTATCGAGAGAGTCACCGCTCTGTATTTGCTCTGAAAAGCAGAACGGCGGCGTAGGGATCATCGTCGTTGTATTTGGGTCCACCAGACCATTCGGAGGCGAACTCAGTTTGTCGAGTTTCACCATTTCCTCGCTCCAGGAGCAGCGCCTGGATGACGGCCGCTTCCAGCGGTACTGATGCCTGTCCCGCGCCCAGTCTGATGACCTGTTGTCCTGCATCGGAGCGAGGATCATTTACATTTACATTTACATTTATTCATTTAGCAGACGCTTTTATCCAAAGCGACTTACAAATGAGAACCATAGAAGCAGTTAAACTAACAGCAGGACAACAAAATGTAAGTGCTATAACCTTTCACAGTTTAATCCAACGTAGAACCCGTACAATTTTTTTTTGTTTTTTTTTTTTTATAATAGAAAGGAAGAGAAAGTGTTAGTATTACTGGAACAAGTGCTGCCGAAAGAGATGCGTCTTCAACCGTTTCTTAAAAATGACTACGGACTCAGCAGCTCTGGTTGAGTTGGGTAGGTCATTCCACCAGCAAGGAACAGTCATGGTAAAGGTCTGAGAAAGAGATCTTGTGCCTCTTTGACGTGACACCACAAGACGACGTTCGCTTGCAGAGCGCAAATTTCTGGAAGGGACATAAGTCTGAAGTAGTGAGTTTAGGTAAAAGGGAGCAGAGCCAGTGGTTGTTCTGTAAGCAAGCGTCAGTGACTTGAATTTGATGCGAGCTGCAACTGGCAGCCAGTGCAATTTTGTGAGGAGAGGAGTGACGTGTGCTCTCTTCGGCTCGTTAAAGACCACTCTAGCTGCAGCATTTTGGATTAGCTGCAGAGGTTTGATCGTGCAAGCTGGAAGACCAGCCAGGAGAGCATTGCAATAGTCCAGTCTGGATAGAACAAGCGCTTGAACAAGGAGTTGTGTAGCATGCTCTGATAGGAAGCGCCTGATCTTCCTAATGTTATACAAAGCAAATCTGCAGGACCGGGCAGTTCTAGTGATGTGGTCTGTGAAGTTAAATTGATCATCAATAACAACTCCAAGGTTCCTGGCTGACCGTGATGGAGATATGGATGACGGGCCTAGCTGAATAGTGAAGTTGTGACAAAGTGTTGGATTGGCCGGGATCACAAGTAGCTCTGTCTTCGCAAGGTTAAGTTGAAGGTGGTGGTCTTTCATCCAGCCAGAGATGTCTGTCAGGCATGCTGAGATGCGAGCAGCTACCGTCGGATCATCAGGCTGAAATGAGAGGTAGATTTGTGTGTCATCAGCGTAGCAGTGATAGGAAAAGCCATGTTTCTGAATCACAGTTCCTAGTGATGTCATGTAGATGGAGAAGAGAAGTGGTTCAAGCACTGAGCCCTGAGGCACTCCAGTAGGTAGATGTTGTGACTTCGACACCTCACTCCTCCACGACACCCTGAAGGACCTACCTGAGAGGTAAGACTTGAACCATTGGAGTGCGGTTCCCGAGATTCCCTTCGTCTTTAGGATTGACAGGAGGATCTGGTGGTTAACTGTGTCAAAGGCGGCAGACAGATCTAGCAGGATGAGAACTGAGGATTTGGAAGCTGCTCTTGCCAGTTTCAGAGCTTCGATTACTGAGAGCAGCGCAGTCTCAGCTGAGTGTCCACTTTTGAAACCAGACTGATTGTTGTCCAGGAGGTTGTTCTGTGTGAGAAAGGAAGAGATCTGGTTGAAAACAACTCGTTCAAGTGTCTTCGCGACGAATGGAAGAAATGATACCGGTCTATAATTATCCAGATGTGCTGGATTAAGAGTAGGTTTCTTAAGCAGTGGGGTTACCCGAGCCTGCTTAAACGCTGTGGGAAAGGTACCAGTGTGAAGAGAGGTGTTTATGATGTGCGTGAGTGCGGGTGTAACTGAGGAAGAAATGGAAGAAATGGCTTGGAGTAGATTAGTAGGAATAGGATCAAGCGGACAGGTAGTAGGGCGATTGGAAAGGAGTAGTTTGGAGACTTCTGCCTCTGAAAGCAGAGAGAATGAGGGTAGAATGTGTGTATTTGTTGGTAAAATGTGTGTGTCAGTTTGTGGATTGTTAAATTGGCCGCTGATGGTGGTTGTTTTATTTGTGAAGAATGTGGCAAAGTCGTCAGCTGTTAGGGTTGATGAAGGAGGAGGAGGAGGAGGGTTGAGAAGAGAGGAGAAGGTTTTAAAAAGCATGCGAGAGTCAGAGGAATTGTTAATTTTGTTGTGATAGTAAGTCATTTTAGCAGTAGAGACATTAGCAGAGAAGGAAGAGAGGAGGGATTGATAAAGACCAAGGTCAGTAGGATTTTTCGATTTGCGCCACTTCCTCTCTGCACCCCTGAGTTTAGAACGATCACCCTCGCCCTCACCAACCTAATCTGTCAAATACATATAACAGACCGGACACCGTCGGGTCTAGAATAATTATGTACTATGGTTGTCTTTACATTAGAATAATAATGTTTCATATAATCTAGAAATGGAATAAAAAGCATTCAATACAAAATGAATATGTCTCATATATTTAAATCAAGTTTTTATGTGATAAAATATTTGCTTTGTTGCTGCATTAGAACAGAATAGAATAGTCATTTTATTCCATTTTGTCATATTACAAAATAGCTAATGTATTGAGGCATCCAGCATCCAGATACTTCACCACGTGACAGCAAGCAGGCTCCTGATTGGTTAACGCGGCGCGAATTCAGATTTTTCAACTCGAGCGGCAGACGCGAATTCGCGTCAAACGCATGAATGCACAAATAGCACTAACTAAATCATTCGCGCATAACGCGCTTAACGCGCCAGACGCTTCATTCGCGCGAACTTGACGCGCAAATGAGGCGTATTCGCGTCTACCGCGCCCGCGCTCTACGCCTCATTCGCGCCGCAGGAATTTTTGGCGCGTGTAACGCGTCTTTGCATTGACTTAACATTGAAATCATTCGCGCCTGACGCGCTATTCGCGTCCGGTGTGAACGTAGCATTACACCACTGCACCCCACGCTTTATTCCACTACATCCCACGCTTTATTCCACTACATCCCACTCCTTACACCACTGCACCCCACGCTTTATTCCACTACATCCCACTCCTTACACCACTGCACCCCACGCTTTATTCCACTACATCCCACTCCTTACACCTCTGCACCCCACGCTTTATTCCACTACATCCCACTCCTTACACCACTGCACCCCACGCTTTATTCCACTACATCCCACTCCTTACACCACTGCACCCCACGCTTTATTCCACTACATCCCACTCCTTACACCTCTGCACCCCACGCTTTATTCCACTACATCCCACTCCTTACACCACTGCACCCCACGCTTTATTCCACTACATCCCACTCCTTACACCACTGCACCCCACGCTTTATTCCACTACATCCCACTCCTTACACCTCTGCACCCCACGCTTTATTCCACTACATCCCACTCCTTACACCACTGCACCCCACGCTTTATTCCACTACATCCCACTCCTTACACCACTGCACCCCACGCTTTATTCCACTACATCCCACTCCTTACACCTCTGCACCCCACGCTTTATTCCACTACATCCCACTCCTTACACCACTGCACCCCACGCTTTATTCCACTACATCCCACTCCTTACACCACTGCACCCCACGCTTTATTCCACTACATCCCACTCCTTACACCTCTGCACCCCACGCTTTATTCCACTACATCCCACTCCTTACACCACTGCACCCCACGCTTTATTCCACTACATCCCACTCCTTACACCACTGCACCCCACGCTTTATTCCACTACATCCCACTCCTTACACCACTGCACCCCACACTTTATTCCACTACATCCCACTCCTTACACCACTGCATCCCACACTTTACACCACTGCATCCCACTCCTTACACCACTGCATCCCACACTTTACACCACTTCACCCCCTGCTTTACCCCACTGCACCCCACGCTTTACACCACTGCATCCCACACTTTACACCACTGCATCCCGCTCTTTACTCCACTGCATCCCACACTTTACTCAACTGCATCCCACACTTTACA